>VZRF01000914.1:391998-415103 GCA_013396875.1 Vireo altiloquus
AAAATTCAGATTTCTTATTAAAAATAAAAGGAAAAAATTCCGCAAAGTCATCTAAATTCCCAGTCCTCCCCCCCCCAACCTTATCTCCACGTGCACCTCGTGGGCACAGCAACGCACTGCCTCGCACGCAGCACAGCCAGGCGGAAACAATATCCACCAGCCTTGTAAAGAACGGCACCGTTTATTCAAGCCAGCCATTAATCCTACTTACCTTGCTGCTATTTGGACCTAATCCTATTTCCTCTGTGCATTATAAGGACAGTGAAACGACACATTTTTGTTCTCCTGGCGGAGGGTGGCTGGGAGGAGCATGCCGCCGGTGCCTGGGCTGCCGCTGGAGCCGGAGGAGCGGGATGTGCTCCGTGGGCAGCAGCAGCCTCCAAAGGAAATCACTCAAGGGAAACTTCGCCAGAGACAAAAAAACCCCACATTCAATTTCCTGACTACTGCTTTCCTGCCTGAGTTATTTATTTTGGCAACCGCACGTTCAATAAATGAAATATTCAATCAACTGACCTCTGTGCCAGCTCATATGATTCTTTCAGGAGGCCAGATTTTTATTTTATTTTATTTTGTTTCAGTCCTTAGATAAACTGCAGGGAGGGTTCCCATATCTCAGCTTTGCTTGGCAACTGATGCATTACGTGGCTTATGAATTTTTCAGACAATGAACCCCAGTGTGGCTGAAGCGGACCGTACACACATCTACGTGCCATTTCCCAGGCACGATAGACATTAGGGCAAAGTATCACTTATTCTTTCATCTTTTTTCACACCTTTCCCTTTCCCAGACTTTCCTCCAAACACTGAGTTGGGATGTGAAGATAATGCCAGAGATTTTGCTGCAGAGATGGAAACCACTTAAAATAATCAGATGGCAAAATACCAGGCTCACCCCCGAGAGCAGCATTTGTAATGCTCCTGCCTGGCATTTTATTCCTTGCTTTATCTCCCCGTATCACACAAATCCATACGCTGTGTATCATTTCTCTTTGAAATGCCATGAACTTGGTGTTTTAAATCGAACTGGCCTTTCTTTTTTTTTTTCTTTTTTCCTTTTTTTTGTTTTGTTTCTTCCTTTTTNAAACAATGGAGATTGTCAAAGGGCCCCGGGTTGAGCTTTTCTGCGTGTTCACAAAGCGTTAAAGCTTTATCGAACAAACCGGCCCTGTCTGACCCCTGCCAGACAAAAGGCAAGTTCCATTTTCCTCCGCAGAGAAGAGGGGCAGAGAGGGACGCAGAGAGGGATGTACAGTAGGGTTGGGTGGGCCTGGGGCAACGGGGTGCCCCAAGGAAGTGATGGGATGTCCGGTCACCCAGCCTCCACCCTGGTGCTGTCAGTCCTGGTCATTTTGGAGGGGCTGATGTGTTTGATCTCATGCAGGTGGGGGGCACGATGCCAGTACAGCCAGGAAGCAGCAGTCTAGCGAGCTGGCACCTGCTGGGGGCTCAGGCATGGATTTGGAAGGTGCTGTGCTGCATTTAGTGCGGCACCCACCTCAGCAAGCCTCGACTGAATGAATGCCCACCCCACCATGAATGGTTCAAAATTTTCCTTGAGGCTTTGCACAGAGCAGGAGCACTCCATTGCTCCTAAGGTCCACAGGGATGATTTACCCATTTCCATGGGGTTTTTTCATGAATTTTGAATAAGATGGGAACTTCTTGTTCTGGAGCTGTGCACCAGCAGGGAGGCTGGGAACAGTGGCCAGGCTTAAAGGAAGAAATGGTCAGAGAGGTAGGAAATGGTCAGAACAGTCTTCTGAGGAACAACACAGGCAGGAGGACAAGTGGCAAAAGACTGGATCTGCAAATGCTGGTGTCTGGATGTGGGCATCTCTTTGAGCACGGGCTCAGTGTGTCCCATATGAAGCCCTACTCAACCTCCAGCTGCTGGTCCAGAAGAGCATTGATCTTTTGTAGGTTCTTGGTGACATCTGTCATCACCATGTGAGTGTTCCAGATACCCTTCCAGTGGCACCAGTCTCTGCTAACCTCACCTCTGCTTTGCTCACATGTAGAGCCCGATGTGGAGCTACTGGGCTAATTCCTGCCCAGCATGTCTACAGCCTCGACAAAAGTTTGAGCTCTGTTTCTTCCAGCTCGAGCAGCAGCCAGGCAGCAGATGAATCAGTTTATTGACAATCACTGTGATTCCCGTCAGCAGAGATGTGTCTGGAGCACTGTGATGTTGAGCAGTGTGAGGCATTTATTTCTGCATCTGCTTCTCCTGTGGGAGGATGAGCACAGAGACATCCTTTGCTGGCACCTGGAGCTGAAATGGGCTGCTCAGAGGTGGGTGGGAGAAACCCTCACCTCCTATGAGTTGTGCTTTGAAGTCCACAACATTTCTCCCTCGGGTTTGGTTATTTGCAGAGACCCTCCTGCCCTATGCCCATCTCTATCCCACAGGCAGTAGGGCAATGCCACAATAGCAGAGACCACCCTTCTGCAAAAATATCATATTCTCACAGTACCAAAGCACCCACCGATTTCCAATCTGGCTCATTAAATGTTAATTTCCAAGGAGGAGGCCATGACTATGCTCATTTTGGGGTTTGTTGAGCTTTGGGTAGCAGACTCGGGCTGCTCACCACCCCCCAGCAGTGTTTTGCATTACTTGCTGAGGGAAGCTGGCACTCAGATTTGCCGTCAGTGGAGATTTGTGAGCCTGATTATATTCCTAAGCATATGTTTGGAAATGAGAAGCAGCTCTCTGAAGTCAGTGGAATTGCTCTGATTGCAAATCTCAAGTCAAGAGGAGGGAAGCCTGGCTGCGGGTCTGAGCTCCCTCTTGGAAGAGCCACAGGCAGTGACTAACAGCTCTGGGCTCTCCCCTGCTCTGGGGGCGAAGTTGAACAGAAAGCAGAACAAACACCTTTGTCGTGAAAATCCCATAATATTACAGAAGTGTTTGTGTCGGTATTTTTTAAGCGCATGAATGATGAACCATGCTACCTGGGTGGGCAAGAAATGCCTGGCACCATTTCCAGGGCATTTTACGTGTTTCAGAGGACAATCCTAAGGAGAAAGGGAAGTTCATTGAACACAGGATACACCAGATATTCCCCCCAGCAGATGGCTGACTTTGAGTGCTGGAGCAAGTGGCCAGGGCTCAGCAGCAGCAGCAGCAGCAGCAGCAGCAGCAGCAGCAGCAGCAAAGGATTCACATCACCTTGCAGGGCTCAGATCTTCATGTCACTGGTCTCAGCTGCTGCAAAAGATGTCTCTGAATGGGAGCTGCAGTTTCATGTCCAGAACCAAACTGTTCCTGAAAGAACACCACTTGTTTTGGGACAGCACCACTTCCCTGGAATCAGCCAGATTTGCCTGGCACAAAACTGCCACTACAGAGCAATGATTCTGATCTCTGAACCTCCAAGTAGTGAGAGGTTTGAAAGACTGGAAAGGCAAGTTGGTGCTTTGGTTGCTCCATGTTAGATGTGGTGGGAGATGAACACCATGAAACATTATCCATCCAGGGTCACAACTCTGCAGCACTCACTCATACACCCTCTGCCTTCCCTGCCTCCAAACATGCTGGTACTCAAAGCTAGACCACAAAAAATGCTTGAAAAATTACATTTGAATTGCATCTATGCTGGTTTTCATATCAGAAGGAAAGTGCTGCTCACACAGTAAGGGCCCTTTGACAAGGGTGGGTAAAGATAGGACAAGGGGGAATGGCTTTAAACTGAAAGAGGGCAAATTTAGCTTGGATATTATGAAGAAATTTTTCACTATCAGAGTGATGAGGCACTGGCACAGGGTACCCAGAGAAGCTGCCCCATCCCTGGATGTGCTCCAGGTGAGGTAGGATGGGGCTTGGAGCAACCTGGTCTAGTGGAAGGTGTCCCTGTCCATGGCAGAGGGTAGGAACCAGATGGTTTTTAATGCCCCAACCCGAACCATTCTATGATCCTACAATCCAACTCACCAGGACTGAGACTTGCTGCCTGGAGAAGCTGCCATGCTATGCCTCCTGTGGTATCTGTCCCTCCAATGAGCTGTAAATCCCAGCCTCAGGACTGGAATCATTTCCACTTTACACCAGCATAGGGAATGGGACAATCAGGCTGACTTTGTGTAACTGGGACAAGAGAAAATTCTATTTAAATTCTGCACCCCGCCAGTGAATCTTGCAGCAGCCTAATTTTTCTATGTATAATGCCTTGGGCAAGGCTTGTGTGGCCCAGAAAAGGAAAAAAACGGGGTTGAATTTCCTCCACCTTGCTTATTTGTAACCTCTTTCCTAATGGATGGTGAATCTTGGGAGGCTTGGCCCACTGGTGGCCAAGTCAGGGTGGTGATGCTGGAGAGGGCACCCAGCTGAGGATCTCTGGCACCTGTTGAAGCAAGGAGGGGGAAGATGGGGGGACTCAAATGCTTCTGCGATTAAGACAGAGCAAAAATAAAATAAAATTAACCAAAAAAAAAATTAAAAAAAGAAAAATTAATTGAGTAACCTCAAATTACAAATCAATTTGACAAAATCCCAATCTAGCTGCAGACACTCTGTGAGCAGTTGAAGCTAAATTCATTGAGCAGACAGCTCTAATTAGCACACAGTTGCTCCAACAAGCGCTGCGTGGATTTCTCCATGTCAGATGTGCCTGGTCCTGAGCCACGACACTCATCAATTTGACCCAAAATACATTGAAGGCAGGGTGTCACTGCACTGAGATCGTTTAGGGGCTGCAGAAAGTCAAACTCCAAATTTCTCTGCTCCAACACCTCTGTGCCGCCTTATCCCAGCCACCCCGGGCTGGTTTCTGACCTCATTCATGCCAGTGCAAATCTGCAATAACTTCACGTTAGCCACAGGGTTTATTACAAATTGTCCTTGTGTAAAGAGACCAAAATCTGGTTTATGAAGCTGGCTTCTTTTCCCTCATTCCCAGGCAAGAAACCCTTCTGCAGCCGAAGTCAGTGGGACAGCTTTCACCTTTTAACTTAGGGAGAATTGCTCCCAACTCACACCGATGGAAGCAAGGGGCAAACCCATTTCTTCCATAACAGCAGAATTGCTTTGCTGATGCAGGATTTAGCCCTTCAGATTGAATGAGAATTGAATTTTTTTTTTTTTGAAGCCCAAAATAAGATAAATACCAGGATACCACCGCAGTGAGGCATGTCAAGTTACTAGAAGAGGATGAAACCCTGCACCAAAAAAATCCCTCTCTTTCAGCTTTAGTGAAAGACGTGACCTCATTCTTGTCCTGGGGCTGTAGAGAGATATGTGGCATTTTCCTGGTAGAGAAGTGTATTTTTCCTTTGAGAAAGGCTGAAAGACTCTTTGGGTAGTGTATTATTTTAGTCATATTTTGCATTCCTGCTCCCCCTCAGAGGAGGAAGTTGCTCTCTCCCGCTTCTGCAACACTCTTATTCCCCTGCACTGGGCCATATTTGATCAAACACGTGGGAGCAGACCCCTGGCTGATGCAAACACAAGCATCCACAGGGCTGTGCTGAGTTACACCTGGAGATTCACACCTCCACTATGAGTTTCTGATTTTTCTGTAATCATCTTAAACTCCATCCTTCCTCAAGCATTTTCTCCTTTTTTAACCTGATGTCTTCTGCCAGGAGACATTTTCTGATCTCTCCATTGTATATTCTTGCTGATATCTGCAGCCCAAATCACATTTAGCTCTGTTTGCATAGTGTGTGGCAGTGTACTGGGGAGAGGCAGGTAATACTGTCATGGTCTCATACTTTTTGGGCTTCACTGCTGTGAGGAGAGCTTGAAATCTTCACAGTGTATTGAAAGCATTGCTGTAGTGGCTGTTATTGCTCATCCCTAGTGCAGCTTTTGAATGAGGCAAAGTTTGTGGGGAGAAATAGTGTTTTTCATTAGATTACTTGGGGCAATTGCACACCGCAGTGAGCCTTTGGGGTCTGCACCTTTCAGATCTGAAGGAAAGCATGGGTGCAATGCACCTCCTCTGCCTTTCCAGCTCCAAAACAACCTCATCTACCATTCCAGCTGTGATAAAAGACATTTCCTGACCTACAGCCACCATCCCTGGGAAGCCTTTTTCTCACCCTGTTGTGCTGGGGCTGCTGATGCAACTTGGATGTGAGCAGACAGCTGGGATACCTTGCCCAGGTGTGGACATGGGCATTCCAAAGGTCACACCCAAGTCTACCCCTCAGGCTGCCCTAATAGCCATGGAGAGAGGTGGGTGCTTCTCAGGGAGGAAGCCCCTCTCCAAAAGCACCTCAAGCAAATGACTCCTCAGTTTTTGGTTAGAAATTGGGAATGTTACAGTTGAGAGTCTGCCCTGCAAAGTCCCCCTAAAGGGGTGAGCTTCATCCCCAGTCTCCCCTCAGCCTGATGAAAGTGTTTGGAAAGCACTGAGCAGTCAGTGTGTCCATCCCACTCCCATAGCTGTCACCTGCATCCAAAGCTGCCCTTTACAAGACAGGTACAGCCCAAGCACTTTCAGGATGGGGTCCAAGCAAGCACTGATGGCTTGTGGAGCCATCACTCACTTTTTTCCTATCTAGGCTTCCCCAGAGAACTGCATCTTTCTCTCGACCCCATATCTGCCAGGGTACACAGTGTTTTTCCGTTCCCCAAACGCTGTTGCAATCATTTCTGCCCAGATTTATCTCATTTCAGTAATGTCTCTTGGGTTTCATCTCTATTAAATCGTTTGGACATCGGGAAGTGGGATTACCCCACTTAGCTGTAGCTGTCTCCAGTGTAAGTGACTCCATGTGTGCTTGTGATCCTGGTCCTGTGCAGGGACAGAGAGATGAAACAAGTCCTTTTGGTGTCAGCTCGGATACCTACAGGGAAACGGGCAGCTCTGCCAGCTCCATGCCCCAGAGCAGACACCCTGGGGTGGCTGGTTCCCATCTAAAGGATTCCATAAAATTACCCTCTGAGCAACCTGGCGTAGTGCAAGACATCCCTGACCATGGCAGGGGGTTGGAACTGGATGGTCTTCAAAGTCTCTTCCCGTCCAGGGGGAGGTGGAAGAGAAGGGTGAAGGGTGAAACAGGAGAGTGAAGGGTGGCAGAGGATGCTGAAGCAGCTTTGCTGTCCCAGCTGCTCCTGAGTGTATTATTCTAGCAGCAGGAAAACAGTCTTCATGCCCTGTTGTACAACAAGATTTTTTAATGGATTTTAAGCCAAACCTGCAGAAAGTTTCCCTCTGAAGGGCAGATTCTTACAGGGCTTGGTAATGAAGCTTCACTGATGAAAGTGTCTACTGCTGGTTTATAGCAGCTCTAAGAAATCAGTGCAATGTGAGAACAATCAGTATTGACTGGTTGTTGACTGGGGTATTGGCTTTAAATACACTGACTTGTTTTGGTTTTAACTGGTATTTTGGATCAAGAATCTTGAAAGAAAATTTGACACCAGCTTTTATGGTAATACTTCTCCCTGATGAAACCACACCTTTCCCCCAGTCACTGCTGCAAGTAAAACTAAGAATAAAAGAATTTTTTTAATCTTTACACTTTATATTAAAAAATAACTCTCAATAAACACCTTCCAGGATCACTTTTGACATTAAACATTGATTTCTATGTCTGTTATAAACCTTTAAGAATTGCCTCGGGCACTTGTAATAATCTAAGCATTAGATAGAAGCATTTTCACTATCTAATTATTACCCAGTTTAATACAAGCTGCACTTCAGGAATATTTGAAAAAAGAAATTATCTTTAAAAAAAAAGACCCATCCCCCAGCAACTTCACTGTTGCTGCTGGAGCCAAATGCAGCACACATCAATGCAGGGAATACAAATCAGACCACCCAGTAACATGACTTTTTGAAAAGCCATCAAAACATGTACAGAAATGTCAAGGTCATCTTTCTAAACAGGTAAAATTCTCTCCCCATTGCTCTTATTTCCAGAAGGAATAACATCCAGTTTCCTTCTTTCCCATTTCCAGGACACAGCTATTTGCTGAGCATATTTCAGACACAAAGTTAATTCAGCAAAGGGATTTGTGCACTCCCATGTCCGAGGCTGATTCCTGCATGTTTACATTTGTGAGCCGTCATTTATTTTTGCATCTTTCTCCCCTAAACAGGGCTTTTAGGAAATTAAAGTTGGGACCATTTGCCCGTAACTCAACTCATATGAGGACAGTAAGTTACATCCAGGCACAGAAGAGAAAATTTCTGTAATAGCCTGAATTTAGTGTCTTCTGTACTTCATACAGGTGTTTCCATAATTTATGTGCGCTTATTAACTTGGGTTTATAATTCTCACTCCAAAAATTGTAGAGGGATAAAATACCCAGCAGAGGAAGCTAAATACTTGAGCTGGGATTAATCTCATAGAATCACGGAAGGGTTTGTGTTAGAAGGGACCTTAAAGGTCATCTGGTTCCAGCCCCTGTCCGTGGGCAGGGACACCTCCCACTAGAGCAGGCAGCTCAGAGCTGCATCCAACATGGCTTTGAACACTTCCAGGGGTGGGGCACCCACAACTTCTCTGGGCAACCTGTGCCACTTCCTCACCACCCTGATGGTGAAGAATTTCCTCCTAACATCTAATCTAAAACTGCCCTTTTTCAGTTTAAAGTCATTGCCCCTTGTCCTATAAATACATGCCCTGCAATATGAATGGGGAAACTGTGAATAGTAAATCTAATGCAATAATGACTTATTACAGAAGGGAAGATCTATTTTTCCCTAAATTATGCCAGTGGAGTACTGAAACCCGTTTGTCTCTCGTGGTACTTTTGTCATAAATCCAACAGGCAATTAGAGCATTTTAAATCTTGCCTGGAGTAACTTCTTGATTTACAGATTTTCCTGCACAGCTGTGAACAGCCAAATTGGGCTTAAAATTCTCCAGTGAGACACTGAGAAAGCTCATTTTTTGTCAGATATGTCGATCTCCTTTTATAACCCTGTGCAGAGTTTGGATGCTCCACGTCTCAGACTATCAGGCTACTCATTGTACACTCAAGTGTGGAGTTGGATGTCCAGCTGTGGACAGAGCTGCTGTTCTCATTTGCTTCTCAGCCAGACACATCTGCAATATTATTGGGCAAAGTCTATAGAAACGGTTTCAGAATTGGGCTATCTCAAAGGCCAAATGATCAGCAAGAGTCACTACAGGTGACAATCCAAGCTCTGTCCCTTTTAAGGACCAGGGATGACATTTACCCCATGGTAGGAAGAGTTTCCTTCCTCGTCTTTGTCCCCCATGCCTTGTTCCAGCAAAACTTTCTACTGCTGCTGTGGTGCTCGCAAGCAGGAATGATTTGGGAAACTACTGGGAATCCCCTGCTCAGACTTCCATCCACATCCTAGTCAGAAGATTTGTCTGTGATGGACAGTGATTTGGTCCAGAGCAGAATATACCCATGTTCTGTATCTCCCTGGTACAACATGGAACCTCTCAGTATCAGCTGGGCCACAGATGTGCTTTTCTTTGCTCCTGTGTGTGCACAGTACCCATGGTGTCATCTCTGCTGGTTCATCCCATCCATTTAGGGAACAAAGTTTCACAGCATGATGATCTATGTGCATCTTAGGGAAGCTGGGGTGGGAAATTTCAGCTACCCAGTGTAGAATTGGAGCCTTCTTACCTTACAGTTTCCACACTCCATCTCCTTCCTTCTGTGCTTGGATCCATCCCTGCAGCTTTATGCCTGTCACATATTCTTAAGGTATTTGTCCCAGAAGTGTAAATGTTGAAACAATGTTGGCGTCAGCGTGATCATTTTGAATTTCTGTGAGTATGAGGAAAAGCCTCAGGATATGAGATGATGATAGGCACTGAAAAACACCTTTCACTGAAGAGGAGAGTCAACCACAGTATTGCCAGCCAGCTCTAGAAAAACTGGGCAGAAATGAATGACAGATTCCTCCTTTTCCCCTGCCTGAGGGACAGGAGGAGGTGGTCTCCTTCAGCACAAGACCAAGAGACCCACTGAAGGTAGATAAAGCCCCTGCAGCTCTGGTTTGCTTCAACAGCAGAACCTCTGTGTGCTTTTTTTCAGTGCATCCCCCTGTGCCTGGAAGGAGACACCCACACCTGGACACTGGGGGCTGGATAACCCCAGCCATGCCTTTGGTGCCAAGCAAGAGGATGGAGATCTCACCTCTGCTGGCTCCCCTTGCCAGTGGCAAGTGGCACAGGTCCTGTCCAGCATGGGATGGCTGCTGCCTGCAGCCAGCCGTGCTTTTTGAAGGCAGCAGAAAACTGACGGATCAAAAGTTTAGCCCAGAGGCTGCTGTCAGTTTGCTGGAGCAAATAACTTCATACAGCTTCCAGAGATAGCTGGAATCTCCGTGTGCAGGAGGGAAACATAAATGAACAGGAAGGTTTTTCTGGAGAGAGAGGCTGGCTCCTGTTCCTGGGCCTCCCAGCTGGGTGTACAGGGGGAAAAGGAAGGGCTGTGGCACTGGAAGTGGGGGGAAGCAATGGGTCAGATGAGCAGGAGGGGACCCCAAAGGGCACAAGGAAGGGCAGGTCCTGTCGCTGAGCACTGCAGAGCAAAGCCAGCCCCATGTAATTAAATCTAACACACGTATATTTACACAGTACACGTCTATCCCTCTAGACAGATACATCCGTAGAGGGACACAAGAGCATCTTATTTTGCTATGCTACACCACCCAGGAAAAGCCAGCCCAGAGCCTTAAGTGTCTGCTGAAGTGGCCAGAGCCATCTGCAAGGTTCCTGGTACCAAGACACAAGAATCTGTGTTTGAACACTTTATCCTGGTGCTCAGTAATTCACTAAACCAAGACAAAGAGTTTTAAACCAACTGTTTGAAAATCGGCTTTATTGCAATTCAGACAGACACCTTTCCTCTGCCAGGCCACGGGTTTAATAAACACACCAGGCTCATGTCTGAGCTCACAGAGGATAACCTGTAAGCACTGAGTGACAGCTTTGACACTTTTTTGGAGACATACTAGAAATCCCAACTGCTGGAATCGATGTCAAAGTTTCTCTCCTTTAGGGTTTTATTTGTAACCTCTCAGCTCCGTGCCTTGAGAGCCAGGGGCAGGGGAGAGGATGAGTGAGAGGTAACTTTCCCAGGAATGTTGTTTTAATGATGCTGTTTATGTGATAATTCAGAGTAATATGAGACCTTGACACGCTCTTATTTATTTTCCTTTCAATCTTGTATTCTGTGGGCTTGGTTTAGTTCCTTTATTTCTCCCTGTGCTTAACAAAACACAAGTGCTATTTGGGACTCAAGGACAGAGTCTTGACATGAAAAGGAGATCATCTGAGAGCAGGTGACTTCCACTGGCTTTTTCAGTTCTGTGCTTCAGATGGGCTGGGACTGAAGTGGTTTATCCTGGATTTTGGCAAGTAGGGGGATACAAATGGGATCAGACCCCAGCTCAGCCTCCCTCCCACAACCTCCTGAGGAAACATATTCAGGTCCCTAGGCAACCAGCAAGGGGGACACAGTAGAAAACACTTGCAAAATGAAGCTCCTCTTCCCACTTGACCTAGGCTGGCTCTGAGGTTGAGGTCTTGCAATGTGATGACTTTCACAAGTGTGGGTGAAAATGCTGTGGGGCCACGAGGTGAAGAAAATGCTCCAGTTTTGATTCCTTTGGTGAAGATGGTGAAGGGGAGAGGGCACTTTTCACCTCGAGTGATGCCCTCAGACCTTATTTTAACCTCGGTGCTGGGCTTTGGTACCATCACAGGGCTGAGGGATGGCTCCTGGTCATGGGCTGTCAGGCAGGAGACAGGCAAGAGGGATCTGCGACTCCGAGTGTGGATCTGGAGACTTGGCATCCTTAACTCGGTTCCAGGTTTGACCTGTAAGGACAAAGAGACCACATGCCTGGCAGCCACTGCGCTCTGCCTCCGTGCCAGGCTGCCAGTGGGGGGCCTGTTCTTTTTTGCTTAGGGTTTTATTTTTAGGCAGAGCCCAGAGACGCGACGGTGCAGGGAGGCACAGGCAGGGCTTCACCCTCTGGAGCACAGACAGCATTTGAATATATGAATTCACAAGAATTTTTCTTGCCTGAAATTGCACACTTTAAAGCTTCCAGAGGAAATGCTTCTTAATTGCTCAGTTGTGTTATGAACAAGGTTTTCCCTGGATGATTGTTGTTGTGATCGCCATCGTCATCATTATTCCTCTGCCTCATGCAGTCCTGGCACATGCAGGGACCAAGTCACCTGGTGTTTTCTATGACTAAATTATAACATTCTTCATCACAACAAGCTCTCAATCCATAGAGCCAGATCCAAGGGAGAAGGGAGCTGTTAGCTACCTTTTAGTATTCACTTACAAAAAACAAACAGGGCCCCTCCTCTTTTCCAAGGTCACCTGCAAGGTCACCACAGTATCACTGCCCAACAAATTAGTGCAATACCCGAAGATTTCAGAATAAAGTACCTCATCCCAAGGAGCATAAGTGCTTCATTTTGTGCTAGAGTTCAGGGGACAGCCATCATCTGGAAATTGGATTTGCGTTAGTTTGGTCTCAGCCTGGGCAATGTGTCCCCTCTGTGGCACAGCCATTCACCAGCTGTTGTGATCCAGCCCTTCCTGGATCATTTAAACCTGTTGATTTGCACTTCCCAAGGCCAGAGCAGTTGAATTTAGCAGGTGATTGACATACTGAGGAAGAATTAATTGAACAGACTCTCTCAGAGACAGCATTATCGGGACTTAGATCCTTTTCACTCAGCTTCTGGAGGCACATGTCAAAAGGGTTATGAGCAAATTTCCCGCTTGGAAAACCTGATGGGCGACCAAAACCACACAGTTCATTCTCATTAGTGACAGGAAAACACCACGGGTGTTACCTGAATATTTCTGGTCTCTGCCTGCATAAGTAATACCCACTCTGATACTGCGTCCCTCTTTTCCAGGACAAGCAATTTGATTTATTACCTGATAATTCAGACTGTTCCTGCAGATCACCATTCACTAACCTTACAGGGAGCTGGATGAATGTTACAGCCATAAATGCATGACAGAGGAGGGTCCTAGCGCAAGGGTCTGTGGCACTGGTTTTTAAAATGCTTTTGCTGTATAGTAACAGCTGCTCCTGTAAATCTGCTCCCCAGTGAATACCCCCACTGTCAATCTGATGCTTTGACAACATTTCACATTTTGGATGTTGAAGCATTTCAAAATTGTTGTACAGTTTTGGCGTAATTATATCAAAAATGAACCCACACAAAACTCATAAGGTCCAACAAGGCCAAGTGCAAGGGGCTGCACCTGTGTCAGGGCAATCCCCTCTGTCCAGACAGACTGAGGGGTGAATGGATTGAGAGCAGCCCTGACAAGAAGGACCTGGGGACACTGATGGATGAAAAACTGAATGACCCAGCAATGTGCACTTGCAGCCCAGAAAGCCATCCCTGGACGTGTTCAAGGCCAGGTTGGACAGGGCTTGGAGTAACCTGGTCTAGTGGAAGATGTCAATGGCAGGGAGCTCAAACTTGACGATCTTCAAAGATCCCTTCCAACCCAAACCATTCTAGGATTCCATTAATTTAACAATCTAACCAAATATGTTTATTAGTCAGTTCCAAATCTGCTCGCCTGGTGCCCAGGAGTGTGGCTGGGATGGAGCTGAGGGCTCCCCTGGAGGAGCAGAGGGACCCTGTGTGCTGGTGGGCTCTTGCAACTCTCCCTGACCCCCAACTGCTTCATCCTTCCTTGAGAGTTAATCTCTTTTATGAAATTTGACATTGAAATGCCTCCCTTATACAACAGATTATGATTGTAATTAGCTACAGGATAAATAACACTGTATTGAGTATTACACTAGATTTCTCCTTTATTCTGTCACTGAAGCATGTTTTTCCCCTATTGCTTCTCCCAAATCATCATGAGACTTTTGTAAAGAGAATATTTGCACAAAAAGCTGTGGGCAATTGCTCTTGAAAAGATTCTTGCAGTTACTTAATACTGTGAAAGGGCAAAATGAAATGCTATTTAAATGTATTTTCATGCTAAATTAGAATAATGACACTTCCTCTTGATGCTCTGGCAATGAAATTGAAGACAACTCACTTTACCCAGGTAAATTGTGCAGACTGGGGGGAGCTCCTCAAACATGAGGAATGGAGATTATCAGTAGATGATGGCTGTTTGCTTTAAAAAAATTAAATTATTATAGGCTGCTTCACTTGAAAACTAACTTTTAATGTGTCATAAGATGGGGGAAAGAGGATTCCTAATGGGAATCAGGGAAGCTCCTAGCTCCCAGTGAAAAACATGGCTGGGTACAGTTTCAGAGGCCCCAGCATGATGAACTGGAGAGGGACTGTGTTCAGCAAAAGGAAGTGACATTCTCTGAACATCATCAAGGGGTCAGAAGACACCACAATTTTGTGGTACAGCATCCTCAGGCTCCTCTGGGGGTCCCTGCTGCATCTCCCATCATCCTAGCTCCTAAAATCACCCCAAAATTACAAGCCTTTTGCCATGAGTAGCTGCTGCAATCACCATCCTCCTGTATAACTGACATAATTTTCTTCCCTCTTGAGAAGGGTTTGTAAGCAAACCCTCTCCTCTGTGACAAGCCATTAGTTCAGGTAATGCTGTGGCTCTGAATAGAAAGTCCCAGAGCCAGCCAAAGCCCAGAGCCGATATTTTCTCTGTGGCAGTGCCCTTGTGCTTCCGTATCTCACAGCTCTGGAGCAGCGTGTGGCCAGGCTGACCATATGTGCTGCAGTACCTGCCTGCCCCTCCTCACTGGAGCAGCATTCCAGCCTGGATCTGTGGCTGGGCACTGATAAGCATGGGAAAATGACACCTTTATTCCTCCCTTTGACCTTGCTGGTGTCCACAGTCCTCAAGGTTAAGTTTGCAGGCACGGGATGCTCGGGTTCATGATGTTTCTCCTTCTATGATTCAATCCTAACACCTCCTGATTCTATTTCTGAAGCAAATAGGCTGGAGCTAAGAGAGAAGAGAAATAGAGTTAGGAAGCCCAGATGTGCAAAGAAGAAGGAAGGAGAGGAGTGGCAGCATTTCCCAGCTCTGGTAAATACAAATAACCCTGGTGAGGGACAGGGATGATCTCAGCAGCAGGACAGAGGAGTCCCCCAGGTATGCACACCCTGATAAAAATCCTAACACTCACCTTCAGTGTGTATGTGTGTATTATACATGTGTGTGTACATATATATATATAAAAATAGTGTTTGTTGGTGGTTTTTTGTACATATGTATGTGTATGTATACATACGTGTATATATGTGTATATTTATACAAATATATGCATATATATATATATTTGTGTGTATATACATATGTATGTAAATTTTCATGTATCTCTCTTCTCTCCTCAATGATGTCTAAATAACTTCATTTCTCTTTGCTGGACAGAGTCCATCCTCAGTGTTCCTCCTGCTGGGGCTCCTCAACCTGAAACCAGCCTTATTTCTCTACAGGGAGTCAAGAGCTGCCATGATTCCCATCAAGGAATCCTCTTTCCTCCATCTTGTCACTCTTAAAAAGTTAGTTTTCAAGTGAAGCAGGCTACTAAATAAAGAACCCTAAAGGGGAGAAAAAAAAAGTCTAAAATATTATAAAAAATACACTTACTGATTTTTATGTATAAGAACACACACACACATCTAGAAAACCCCAGCCCAAACCACAACCCTGCACCTCCCAACAGAACCCCCTGCCTGACTCAGCAACGAGCAGCTCTCCTGGTTATCATTTCACAATTCAGAGCACCCAGCCTCACGTCAGATGTATATTTTCCTGTCGTACAGCTCACCTGAGGCTACGTAAACCTTGCTGAGCTGCTGCTGCCTGTCTCAGCAATGGGAATATAACTTAATGATTCACTCCTCGCCCGGACCAACATGTCAGCCCCTCCTGATCGTACGACTTGTTTAACCTCTTAGGAATAGGAGCTACCCTGACACCTGATGTGTCACATCAGCTATCAGGATGCAAGAGAGAGATCTGGCTGCCCCATCTCCATAAATCCTTGATCTCTGTAGCAGGGCTGTCACTTCTCCCTGCAGAGACTGTAATTTCGGGTTTGCTTTGAGCTGGCTGCGGTACACCTTGGGTTTGATATCTTCATCACAACTCAGAGTCTCTGTGCCAGCCCAGGATGCTGTTGCTATGACTGCTCACGATGATGTTGCAAGATGTCCAGCAAGGACTTCAAAGCCTTTGCAGATGCTTTTTAATGAAGCCTCGTAGTGAGCTGTAAAGTAAACAAGCATCATTAAATGTCTGCACGGACGTGGAGAGGAATTGTCAGTGCTGAGACCATCCCTTAAGGTCGCACCCTTGAGTGGCTTCAACTAGGATGGGGCAGCCCCATGTCCTGCCCCACTCATTAGAAAACACTTTCTTTTAACCAAGTTGACACCTCCATAGCAGCAAAGTGGCCATAAATCACAGCATTAAACCTCAAGACTGGTGCTGCTGCTCTGAATGAAGCAGGCAGCAAGGGCAATCCACTGCTGCCCATCCATCTCCACATCAGGGCGTGCCCTTCCTTCTTCTCTCCTGGAAAATAAGTAGTCTAGCCTGGGCAAATCCCACTTTCCAAACCGGGAAATGTAACCCATTACAAGAACTTTTTTCCCCCCTCTTTTCACCCATCCAGTTTTTGTTTCCATGGAAACATGGACAGTAAATCGGCTGGCCAGAGGCAGCCGGGGAGTGAGGAAACCCCTGGGGAGTTTTCCATACCTGAAAACTACAAGGGGTAATTTGCAAAACATAGGTTTTTTGTTCCTTTGGGACTCCCAAGTCCCTCAAAATGTTTAAATGCAAATAAAAGATTAATAAGTTTCCTATATCCAAATATAAGCACAGTTTAGCAGCTAAATGTTCCTACCTGAACCTGGGTGATGTTTTGGACAGTCAGCTTCAGGTGGAGATTCTGGTGCATGGCCTTGTCCCTTGCACTGGGGGCAGATTTTGGGGCTTGGGGGTAAAAGCAGAACCAGGGTGGTCCCTGAGGTCTCTACAGGGGAATATACAGGACATAAAGAGATGCATCTAAGTATTTACACAAACAGAAAGCAGGAGAGATTAAAAGCTACAAATTTTAAATATTTGTAAAGGTTTTTAGTGAGAGAAAGCACCATCAGCTATGGGCCAGCCCTTGAAACCAGAAATCACTGCCCATCCGTCAGAAAGAGTGTCCAGCCTCAACCAGAGGCACCACCACTCCATGCCATCCCACTGCAGGGAAAACAGCCTCACACGATGCACATGGAAGCAATCCCACCTGTTTGACCTATCAGCAAAGACATTCCCAAAAACATTTGCTCAACAGACCCTTTCCCCAGGATGCATCATCCGGGATGGTCTTGTGTTGGACACCCAGGCAAACAAGGCTGAGAAAGAGTGAGCCCATGGCTGCATCTTGTGCTGACCTTCCCTCTTGCTGTGTTTAATTCAGAAATCCAATTATATCATTTTTAAATCCCCAAATCTTGTGCTCTTTCTCCTGTGCACATCTCTTCTCCAGCCCTGATCAATATTTCCAAGCCTCTTACCAGGGAGCAAACCGCAACTGCGCTGCAGGATTTGCTCTCACGCCGCCGAAGCAAAGCTCTTCCCTGCTGCTACCCACGAGCCTGCCGTGTTGGTCAGGAAAAAAAGTCACCAGGGGGGGTGGACGGCTCTAGTCCACCTCTCTGTTGATAGGAAATTAAAATTAAAAGGCAGCTGTGGGTGTAAAGCCGGCGGGGGCTGGCAGGCAGCAGTGTGTGCTCCCTCTGCTGTTGCGGCCGCAGCAGTGATGGACTCCGGGCTGGGCTCTCCGCGCAGGGATTCAGGGATGCACAAAGGCAAGTCCAGCCAAAGACTATGTTTTCCCATCAAAGTAGGTGTTTTAATAGATGATAAGGATGCTGTCTGACTGGACACCTGTGTCAGGCTGCTCCCGGCAGGTAGAAAGGCAAGCTGGAGAAAATGTCTGTAAGGGAGCTGGAGGGACAAAGGCATGATGTGGGGATTGCTTGGGAGCCCCTCGGTCAGGTTAAATCAATCCCATCAGAGCGATGGTCAGGGGCTCAAAGAACAGATATTTGGAAAGCTGCAGGATCAATGGGTGCCTGCATAGGGGCAAGTTTTATTCCAGAAGGCTTTGCAATGCACACGCTGACTTGAATCAGCAGTGCTGCTTTTCTTAGAGAGGCTGTAGCATCGCTTAAGAAGTCAGCTGAAGGAAGGTGGTGATTTTTATCCCCCTTATCTCCCCTGCAACATCAGCCCAGCCAGCCCTAAGGGACCCTACTCTCCCATGCAGAAGGTTTAACCCATAACCAAATATTGTGTGTTTGAGACAAATCTGTCACGAGCGCCAGGACATGTCTGGGATGGAGGCAGAAGCACAGCCTTGCCCCTGCCAGTGTTTTCCAGGGCTCAGCTCAGAGATGTGCCTATCCTGAAAGCGGCAGAGATTGAGCTGCTCATGCTCTTTCATGATGCAAGCAGGTGGGCAAGCCCACTGTCTGAAACACAGGGCACTGGAAGGTGCTCCAAGTTCTCTCCAGAACCTTCTTTTCTCCAGTGTGAACAACCCCAGCTCTCTCAGACTGTCTCCAGGAGTAGGTGCTCCAGCCCTCCAAGCATCTTCATCGAGTCCTCTGAACCTGCTCAAACAGACCCATATCTTCCTTATACTTAGGGTCCCGGAGTATTTGTATCATTGTTAATCTCACCTTAAAATTATGTCCTTTTAAGTTTATCTCATGTTAAAGTTATGTCCCTTCTTGTATGGCATTTGGAGGGCTCCCCTGGGAGCCTCCTCACAAAGTTGTTGTGTGTAGCTGCTAAATATGACAGCACAGGAGAAATACCTCCAGTTACTACTTAGCTGAATGCACATAATTAGCCATTTGGTATATCTTTATTTCAAAATGTCTTCAAACCAGGGCTGTGCCTTACACCCAAAAGTGCTGGTGGCTGCTTCCGCTTCCCCATCCAGGCTGTGGAAGCGACATTTCTCCTTGTGGATGGGTTAATGAGGAGGAGACAAGTCCCTGCAAAGACCCCCCCATGCCTTCAGCACCAATCCCATCAGAAAGCACTCGGAGGACAGCGGCTGGGGACACACATGCATGTTTTCTCTAAGTGGGGAGGATGGCAAAATTGGCAAGGAGCCAGAGGGAAGTATTTGTAAACACTTTGTAAATGATCCAATTTTCCTGAGCATCTGTTCACGACTCACTTGCCAGCTCCGTGGAACCAGTGCTGGTTGCTCAAATGGCAAAGGCTGGAAAAACCCCAGACTCGCTGTGACTTCGATCCCATCACCGAAGCAATTAATTTGCAACAGCTTCGCTCTGACAACGCAGGCGCCTTGAAATAATAAAACCCCTTGTCAGGAAGGTGCCTGCATCATTATTGCATTGCTTCTCAGAACAATGTGCTCCAGCCCATGGACACTTGGAGCTGGCCTCTCGTCAGCATCCTTTGCCATGGTGAGGACATTGCCTGCATTCCTCCTGGAAAGATGTTCACAGCAGTTTGAGTAGGTGGTCTTGCCCTGCTGGAGCTAGGACTAACTATGACTAAAACCTGGTTTGGTCCTAGTTAAGCCAACAGCAGTGGGAACAAGTGTTTTCCATAGGGGGTTAAATATTACAGTAAGCTTGACACAGTTTTCTAAGTTTTTGGATGAAGACTGAGCTCAGGAATTGGCAGCAGCCTGTCAAGACGAAATGACCTTGTGTAATCTCTGATTTCTGTGTCCTGCTATGCCCTTTCCCATTGAAAGTAATCATCTCCTACAAAAAATATGCGATAAAGGGTTTCTTCTTAATAAAGAACCTGGAAAGGAAGCACTAGAACATCAGGCTCCACAGACCTGATTGAGTAGTGATGATCCTGTCGATATTTAGTGCTATGGTCCCAGCTACATCTTCATCTGCTTTATATTTTTCCCCTTTAAATTGGGTCGGAATCACAACACCTAATCTCCATTTCCAGCATATATTGGGACCCTCTAGGGGCAGCCTGGATGTGCAGACAGGACAATTTATCATGGATTTGGAGTAGACTAAAGCAGCAGAAGAGATGCACTGGTTCTTCATCCCATGTTAGTTCTTTCTCCCAAAGACCACAAGGTGTTTCCTGCTTCCTACCATTATCTGGGAATTTCAGGTGGAAAATTCCTCATTGCTGAAGGATGTAATGATTCTAGGGATGCCTTTCATTCCCACTCTTCTCTCACTTCAGAAAATTAGTGCTTATGTGGGAAATGAGCTCAGACATTGCCCCGGGGTCAGTGCATCTGCCAGCGTTTTGCCAGTCAAGCATTGCCATCAGTGCCCATCAAGCCGTGCTTTCACACCCTGGCCTGGGGTTTTCAGAAATGATATATTAATTTTTTTCCCAGGTGAAGATGACCCCATTCATGGCTCCTCATCTATTTGTCGTGATGTTAATAATTAGAGCAGTGAGAGGCCGGTGGAGCACGCCTGGCATGCCTTGGAAAGAAAAAGTCTCCTGCCTCAGGGAGGGTTTCTTCAGCCAAAGGAGAAATTGCTGAAAGAAGAAAAGAAGAAGAAAAAGAAAAGCTGGCAGCCCTTAGATGGGCTGTGTCTGTCTCAAGGACAAAATATGTCTCCCCACAGTTCCTGATACAGAAAGGGAAGGTAACATCTCCATCAGGAGGGAACCACAGAAAAGGCGCGGAAGGGAGGAATCAGTGTGTTGGGTGAACAATATAGGACCTTGTGCTAAAAACTAAAGGTGTTGGAGGTTCTGACTCCACTCTCATCCCTCACCATCATCAGGAATCATTTACCTGCATTTAACAAGATGATCTATTTGAACCAAGAGGGAAAAGTCTGTTCCTTACTGAATTACTCAGAAATCCTTGTGGGTTTCTTTCCATGCAGGCTCATCTGTAAATGAATTCTGGAGTTGGAAATCTGTTCAGCCTTCAGACTGGCCTTGTTTCAGTGACTTCATGTTTTTGGGGGTTACTTTTGGGAGACATGGGCTTGCCTAGATGGGTTCCTTGCTGTGAGGATGTCCCAAGGGAATTAGTCATAGCATTTCCGTATTTCTGCCTAAACTAGGGAGCGGTGGCGGGTTAAAGAAACTGAGATTATATTATTATTTTCCTGGTCACTCTTTCACTCTATCTCTTCACTTACTTCTCGCTGGAAAAAATGAATGTTAAAATATTT
Source organism: Vireo altiloquus (assembly GCA_013396875.1). Lineage (NCBI taxonomy): Eukaryota > Metazoa > Chordata > Aves > Passeriformes > Vireonidae > Vireo > Vireo altiloquus. The sequence goes on from VZRF01000914.1 coordinate 413,107, forward strand.
GACTGGTTGATTACAGACCAGCTGGTTTCCACAGAAGAGCAGTAGCGTGTCACCTCTCTAAAAATCCCCAGATCAAACTTTCTCATCCCCCCAAAAAGCCCATTTCAGGCATCTAACTCATTGCTGGCAGCTCATGGGGTTGGTGTAATGGGATAAACCCCGGCTCAGAATTGGAAATGGGCTTGCAGGAGAGAGGATGATCATCTCTTCAGACCTCTGCAGCTGGTGCCATGACTTGCATATTCCTACTGCAAAGTCTTTCCTTGAGGCTTTGCTTCACTGAAAGTTGGAAAAAAAATACAGTCTTGTGGTTAGTTAAACTTTAAGCCTTTCAGGTGCAGTTTTTTCTTCTACTTGTCATTAACCTGCCTATAGTTGGTTTTGTGATCTTGATTTAAAACCAATGAAGTCTGGAGTGCAAAGTCGTGGTTAATTTTCTTGGGATTCTGTAGACCCTACTTGAGTTCCCAATAGCATATCTCAACACTGGGAATTTACTGGAGTGGTTTTTCTTGTACTCAAACAAGTAAAAGTCTGGTTTCAATGTGTAATAAAACCAGAATGATACCTGTGGGATAAAGGGTAAGACATACCTTTAACTGGCAGGATGAAATTATCTGTAAGCACGTAGATCAAAAGGAAATGGCTCATAAGCACCCAACAGGAAAAAATAAATGGTATTCTGGTGCTGGGTTATGAAAACAAAGGCAGGAGAAGTCCTTGGCCGGGCAGATTTCCACACCAAAGAAATAGAAAATATCCATTATTTCCAGAATAAAGCTACCCAGATTATTCTGCTAGTTGCACACAGTGAGCATCACCTGCCTTTGAAATGAAGTCTGATTTTGCTCTGGTGCCTGATGAATCCAACTCACCTTGAAAGGTCCAACCCCCTTGCAGTGAGCAGGTACACCTTCAGCTAGGTCAGGCTGCTCAGAGCCCTGTCCAACCTGACCCTGAATGTTTCCACAGATGAGGCATCCACCACTGCTCTCTGTGCAACCTGTGCCAGTGTTTCACAATCCTCATTGCATAAAAATTCTCCCTTTCATCTAGGCTGAATCTATCTTCTTTTAAATGGTAAAACCATTACCCCTTTTTCTCTCACAAATGATTCTGCTTAGAAGTCTGTCTTCATTGTTCTTGTAAGTCCCCTCTGAGTGCTGATAGGCACTGCCCAGAGGTCTGCCCAGAGCCTGCTCTTCTCCAGGATAAACAACCTCAGCTCTGAGCATCCTTTCCTCATAAGAAAGGCCTTCCAGTCCTCTGATCACTTTTGTGGCTGCCTCTGAACTTGCTCCAACAGGTCTTCCCTGTGCCAAGGACCCCAGAGCTGGACACCCCAGTACTGCAGGTGGGGTTTCATGAGAGCAGAGGGGAAAATCACCTCCCTTGATCTGCTGGTCACACTGTACCCACTGAGTCCTGTGCATCTGCTGCCCTTCTAGGAAAGCCCTCATGCCTCCACACATAAATACCTCACAGCACAGAGGTACCACTCCTACTGGGAGTGGAAAACATTTCCTTCTCTGAAATCCTTACAAAGCCCGGGATGTAGCATGGGAACTGCAGGAAGCACACAGAGGGCAGGGACCTTGCTGAACAGGAGGGAAGGAGGGCATCAGTCCCTGATGCTTTGGGGACCCAGGTGATCAGCACTGGGGTGCCAGTGACACTGGTGGGCCCCTCCCTGGCTCAGCACTGCAGGGGTGCCTGGGTGGGCACGAACAAGAAAGACTCTGTTTGGTCTGGTCTTCTCTGAGCTGGAGGATCCAGGAGACAGGAGAGGTGATCCGGGGCTTTTCCATCCCTTGATAAAATCTCTAAAAGGGAATCAGGTTGTGAGCAGCAGCACCAGGACACCAGGCTGGAGAGAGAGGTCATGCTGTGTGGCTACAGCAAGAGGCACTCCCTCCTTCACTCCATCTCTCCTTCCCTCCATCTCTGTGTCCCTCCATCAGTGTGTCCTTCCCTTCATCTCTTCCACTATCCTTCCT
>VZRF01000916.1:0-115152 GCA_013396875.1 Vireo altiloquus
TATATTGTGTATATGTTCCTGTACATTGTGTGCGTGTGCCTGTATATTGTGTGTGTGCCTGTACATCATTTCTGTGTGCATGTACAGTCTGTATGTGCCTGACTATTATGTGTGTGTACATGTACATTCTGTGTGTGCGCCTGTAGGTTTTTTGTGTGCCTGTATATTTTGTATGTCTGCCTGTATGTTGTGTCTGTGCCTGTGTATTGTATGTTCCTGTATATATTGTGTTTGTGCATGTACAATTTGTGTGAGCACATGTACATTTCGTGTGCCTGTATATTGTGTGTATGTGCCTGTATATTTTGTGTGTGGACCTGTATATAGTGTGTTTGTGCCTGTATATTTTGTGGTTGTGCCTGTACATTGAGTGTGTTCGTCTATATTGTGTGTATGTTCCTGTATATTGTGTGTGTGTGCATGTACATTTTGTGTGAGCACCGTTACATTGTGTGTGCCTATATATTGTGTGTGTTTACCTGTACATTGTGTGTGTGCACCTGTGTACTGTGTGTGTGTTTCTGTATATTGTTAGTGTGCATGTACATTGTGTCTGTGCGCCTGCACATAGTGTGTGTTCTTTTACATTGGGTGTGTGTGCCTGTATATTGTGTGTGTGATTGTATATTGTTTGTTTGTGCATGTACATTCTGTTTGTGCAGCTGTGTATTTTGTGTGCGCCTGTACATTGTGTGTGTGCCTGTATATTGTGTGTATGTGCATATATATTTTGTTTGTGTGCCTTTATATTTTGTGTGTGTGCCTGTACATTGTGTGTGTGCCTGTATATTTTTTGTTTTCCTGTGTATTGTGTGTGTGCACCTGTATATTGTCTTTGTGTTTCTGTATATTGTGTATTTTTACCTGTATAATGTGTACATATGCCTTTATATTGTGTGTGTGTGCAGGTACATTCTGTGTGTGCCTGTATATTTTGTGTGTGCCTGTATATTGTTTGTGTGCACCTGTACATTGTGTTTGTGTCTGTATATTTTATGTGTGCCTGTGTATTTTTTGAGTGTGCATGAATATTGTGTGTGCCCCTGTTCATTTTCTGTGTGCCTGTAGATTGTGTTTGTGTGCCTGTATATTGTGTCTATGGTTTTATATTTTGTGTTTGTGCCTGTAGATTGTGTGTGTGTGCCTCTACATTGTGTCTATGGTTTTATATTGTGTGTTTGTGCCTGTAGATTGTGTATGTCTGCCTCTACTTTGTACATGTGTGCCTCTATATGGTGTGTGTGTGTGCCTGTATATTGTGTGTGTGCCTGTATACTGTGTGTGTGTGCATGTACATTCTGTGTGTGTACCCGTGCAGTGTATGTATTCCTGTATATTCTGTGTGTGTGCCTGTGTATTGTGTGTTTGCACCTGTGTATTTTTTGGTTTTCCGTGTATTTTGTGTGTTTGTGCATGTACATTTTGTGTGCCCCTGTACATTGTCTTTGTGCGCCTGTACATTTTGTGTGTGCGCCTGTACATTGTGTGTGTGTGCATGTATATTGTGTGTGTCTGTATATTTTTGTTATGTGCCTGTATATTTTTCGTGTTCCTGTGTATTTTGTGTGTGTGCATGTACATTTTGTGTGTGTGCCTGTGTATTGTGTGTGTGTTCCTGTATATTGTGTGTGTGTACGCCTGTACATTATGTGCGTGTCTCTGTATTGTATGTGTGCCTTTGTATTTTGTGTGTGCACCTGTACATTGTGTGTGTTCCTGTATATTTTGTGTGGCTGTATATTGTGTGTGTGTGCCTGTATATTGTGTATGTGCCTACATATTGTGTTTGTGTGCCTGCATATTGTGTGTATGTGCCTTTTTTTTGTGTTTGTGCCTATATATTTTGTGTGTGTGCCTATACACTGTGTGTGTGTGCCTGTATATTGTTTATTTGTACTTGTAATATTGTGTACATATGCCTGTATATTATTGTGTGCCTGTTTATTTTGTGTGTGTTCCTTAATATTTTGTACCTCTTCCTATATATTGTGTACCTTTTCCTATATGTGGACAGTGGCTGATCCCTGTGTGAGTTTTTAAGTTTGGGTCCCTGTTCTTGGCTTACATTTCCAGAGGTTTGTCTGATGGCATCTGATTGTTTATGAATGTTTATTTGTTGTGCAGCAAAACATTCCCTCAAAAACTCCCACGGCACTGTCTGGGCTTGTGCCCATAGGAACGCTGCAAGGGAAATGGAGAGCTTGTTTCCAGTGTCAATTTATCTGCAATAAAACTGTTTTCCCTGTCCTACCAGAGAAATAAATCTGGAACTTGTGGCTACTGTACAGGTTATTATAAAATAGGTCAGTGACACTTTGACAAATGAACTGTATTCATTCCTGCCTTGCACTAGAGCTGCAGGGAACTTCAACTTCCTTGAGATATGCAGGAGATAACAAGGTGGAATTATTTGATTATCAGGTAAAAATGTGACTGAAACCACTCTTTGCCTTCAGGGTCTCTTTTCATGACATCTAAATTAAGTCAGCTCCCCATCCATTTAGACAATAATTTTTCTCCATGCAGAATCTAAGGATTAGCTGGTACCACTCCATCGGAATACAACAAGCATGGCATTTCAGAAGCTTGACTCTTTGCCTCACCAGTGCTGCAGTCTAGTTGTTTTGGGAGGCGATTTCCAAAGATAGAGGGACAGACATGGTTTAGGATGGTGTGACACCTCCCTCTAACTCTGTCACGAGCACTCTCAGTGTAACAACATGCCCTGACACCTTGTAAAGATCACAATCAGAGAGTAGAGTAATTGTGCCAAGACTAATTAAGAGAATTTATGATATCAGAAATTTGAAGTCATTGCAGAGATTAATTCCACTTCGAAGAGTTCTAATATAAGCTAGAATTATAGAGATCATGGGTAGCTAGGTTTTTTCTCTCTTTCGTACAGTTTCTTGTCTTATTTTTTCACTCCCTTATTAAAGCCTAGTACAAATCATTGAAAAAGATGTTTTTTCAACAGACTCTTAAAAATATTATTTTTAATTTCTTGGTAAGTCAAATTATTCACCTTTTTGGGGGGAGGAAAGAGGTGTAACTGGGTGAGAAAAAAAGCATGTACATATGCAGCCACTAATTTATCAATGCAGCATGTCAAAGATGGAAATACTCACAGTATTTCCATCAGTGTGATGAATTTTTGTTTTTATTCACAACATTGATAATTTGAAAAAAAAACAAAACAGAAATCCTGCAATCATTTTTTGAAAAACCAAATTNAATATTCTTTCAATATATGAAAGAAATATGTGATTTGTTTCCACTAAAGGAGACGTATAAACCAGCATCATCACAGGTTTAGTCATAACATTTTTCACTTTGAGATTTCAGAACATTGCCAATATTTATTTTTCCACTGGGTTCATCCTCAAGCTCTTGCTGTATATGCATAAATAAATTCCTGCCATATGTATTCACCTTAAACAGCAACAGTTTAATTGCTCTGGTCATGAGAGACTATAAATTAACATTAACAGAAACTTTATGCCTTCATTGCAAGCATTCCTCGAACAAAAATACTACAAGCATTCCTGAGGCAAAAATTTGAGGTATAGGAAAGAACAAAGGAATTTCATGGACCTATTTCATCTCCAACACAAAAAGCCAAATTTTAGACCATCCTGGGTGCACTTGGCAGTAACTTAAAAGCCATAAACTTCTCTACAATCTACATAAACATTCATTTATCAGCAAAAGTGTGGGGTTTGGGGTCTCCCAGTGCAGAGCCAAGAGCTGGACTCAACAACCCTTGTGTCCCTTCCAGCTCAGACTACGATTCAATGAAAAAGGCTGTGTGCTCCTTTGCTCACAGGTAGGGCAGAGAAAAGGTGGTTATAGGATAATGACTCTGCTCTTCACACTGCAGTATGCGAGGGAGCAGGACCAGCACTAAGGATTTTGCATTATTTCAGTTGGTTGCTGGTGCCAGGAACAGAATTTGAAGCTGCTGAACACTGCATTCCCTTTCCTAGTCCTCATTCTGCTTGCAGCCTCTCTCTCGCTCCCTTCAACAGTTGCTTTATCAGGAGAACAGAGAAACAAACACTTACCCAAAGAGCTGAAGCGGTAGCACAAAACCTTCTCTCACCCTCTAAACAAGGTGTGTGCGCTGCTGCTGCTCGTGGCTGTGGCTCTCAGATGGAGCTGCCGAGGGTCCCAGTACGGTGAGCACCATCAGGCAGTCATTACACAGCATCACACCTGCCAGGCTGGGATAGCCCTTGCCCACAGCTTTCTGCTTCTCTCACCCACTCTTCTGGGTTGCAACCAAACATCTGCAAGAGGAAATGAAGATAAATGTTTTTACACTTTTCCCCCACAAATTGGTAATTAGAATTCGGTTTTGATGCACACTGTGGAGAAAAAGTTAAAGCCAAGCCAGTCATCAATAAAAATTCTTCAACAAAATTGGGTGGCTGATTCTTCTGTAGGCAGTGCATCACAGATACATCCATGAATAACCCCAGTGTGCCTCTGTGACAGTCAAGCCTGGCCCACAGCTCAACACAGATCACGCAATTTTCAGGAGTGAATTATTTCTGTTTGGACAAGCATGTCCTCTGTGGAAGAATGATAATTTTTAATGCCACAGTTTTCAAGAATGGAGAATCCATCACAATTCAGTAGAAATTCTTCCATGCCTAGCATGGTTTAAAATGCACTTCACATTTTAGGAATTGTCTCCCAGGAATGTCATTTGAAGTGTTCACGTTATTAGATGGCTTCAAGTTCAGAAAAAACTCAAATATTCTTTTTGCAGAACCGAGCATATTTCTTTTCCAGAATACTTTTTGCTTATTACTTTGGGGTTTTCAGTGATTCAAAAATACAACTCTCAAACTGACACATCTGTCTGACCTTCAGTGAGTTTGTGGTCTTTTATAGAGGCCCTGTGGGCCTTTGCTTTTCCTTTAGTCTTTGCACCACTTGGAACTGATATCAACATATGTATGCTGGCTAGCACTCCCCTGAAGGAGCCTGGAATGTTTACCTCACCAGACAGGCTTCCTCTAAAAGCTACTTCTTCTTCTTGCAATAAGGTACCTGCCCTTGTTTGACCCTGCATTTGATGTCGAGATAGTATCTTGCTAAGGATGACACAAGCTCAGTGTAATTTTTCTTCACTAGAAGCTCAGAGGCAGTCAAAGGATAAGACTGCTCCAGAGAAGGCAAGATCCAGTTTAATTGCAAATATCTGTAAGATTAGTGTGAGATAAATTGGTTTATGACCTCTGATTAAAAAAGAGCTAAGATTTCAATTTCTAGTGTGGTTGCTGATCCTACTGTCTGGCACAGACACACACTTGGACTCCTTGTGTATGGGATAAGTCAATAAAACAGCACAACAGCAGCCCTATCCATCTATTTCATAAGTATATTTGTATATCTTACACCACATACTCTGTACAGGCATTCTAAATGAATTCAATGTCAATAATTTTGTAGACCGAAAAATGGGAATCAACAACTACTGCAATTACTCATGTATTTCAGATTTTAAAAAAGACAATTTTTTTTCATGTTTTATTTTCCATACTGAGAAAAATATCCCACCTTTTTTTCCCCATTGCAAGTTGTTTTTCTTCCAGTGCAATTCTTATGTCTTTCAAAGCCTCCTTAACGGGACCTTTTGGCATGTCTCTTCAGCAACTATTAAAAAATCATCTTTATTTCAACGTGAAGAAAATATGAAAAATGAAGTTTTTGCAAAAATTTAAAAATAAATAAAATTTAGCTGCTATGGGGCAACACTAAATAGCTTTTGCAAAACAACTGCACTAAATAGGCTTATCTTTCCCAATTCCTTCTAATATTAAAAAATGGACCCATGACCAAGGGTATTGACAACATATTATTTCCAACAATTAAGAGAACTAATTGATTGTTGCTGAGCTCTGGTTCAGCAAAAGATCTTGTGAGAAAGTATCTTCAACTCAAAAGTAACTGAGTGCTGAGATTTTTGCCTAGGGACACCAGAAGGCTAATGTCACGTAGGATCCAGACCAATCCAATTAATTTAAGCAAAATGACAACTGAGGCTTCTCTAAAACTTTGCCTTTGTGAGCACAAGGGCTGCAGACAAGATGCAGTCACTGTGTTTTTTACAGAAGAGAAAATATTGTTTTTTCCAATACAGAGTCCTAACAGTTGTTTGGAAACCTTTCAGACAGGAGTAAGGAACATTTGCAAGTAGAATTCAGTAAATCAGACTGATGCCTTTCCTCTGCCACCTCCCACTGTCACTGACAGTTGTTGGTGACAACGAAATCATCCAGCAGGTGCTGTATTGCTCTAAACCCTCGGAGCCAAAATGCTGCACCATGTACTTACAAGATTTTAACATAATTGATATAATTTTTATAGCTCTTCATGGCACAGTGCACATCCACATGCCCACAAGTCAGACAGAAACCTCACAGGTGTATTTGCCTGTTGTCATGCTTTTTGAAAAGTGAATGAAAAAGTCAGCGAATGGAAGTGTGGTGGCTACAGGTGACTATAAATAGCCCCAGATAAGTCCAAAATTTGTGCACTAGAAGGATTCATCAAAGCTTGTGTTAAAGACAGGGTTCTAAGATAAAATACTGTATATTCTCAACAATATTTCCAAGCAGACTTAATTAACATTTCAAAATGCTGTGTTGAGAATCATGTCTCATTTTCTGAACCATCCTCTTAAACACTCCCATAATTCTTAGGTATACTGTCAAAGCTCCTTGTACAGGCAGATATCACCATAAGATCACCCTTAGAGAGAGCAATCCTCCAAAGCTTCAAATAGTTGCAGTAGAACTCAAGACTCAAGTTTTATTTGACCTCCTAAGAGACGGGTTCTTTTGTTGTTTTTTTTTTTCTTTTTCTTCCCTAAATGAGTTCTTTTTTTTTGCATCATATCTCTTGCTACTATGAAAGCTCCTTCCTTCCTTCCTTCCTTCCTTCCTTCCTTCCTTCCATCCTTCCTTCCTTCCTTCCTTCCCTCCCTCCCTATCATGGCCACCTTTGGTATTGATTCAGTCTGGAGGATTTTATGATAATGTAGAACAAAGATGTGACTTTCAAGGTATAAAAAAGTTTGTCACTATGCTCTGGGGGTCACAAGGTGCTAAAAGGCACAAATGCCTGAGCCTGGGACAGTTTACACGGCACAAAAGAAAATTCGTAATAAATGATAGCCTGTTTCTAAGGATGAACTCATTTAGCTTGGCTGGCTGTGAGTTTAAAAATAATTATAAATAAAAAATAAACTGACATACTGTACAGCCAAAACAGAAATTGAGTAGGGAACGAAACAGCACCATATTGCCTGCAATTCCAACAATTTCTCAATTGCCTTGAGACTACATTTCTCTAACATCAATTTTTTTTTCTTCTTCTTTTGGAGGTGAAATCAGTTCTCTTTGATTGAAGTTTCTTGTCTTCCCTCATTGCTTTTTGCTACTATTGCAGCAGCAGCGAAATGCATTGCTACTAGATATCCATCAAAAAACTGAGCTGAAGAGCCCGTGCCAAGAGGCAGATGAGGTATTTCCCCACCCTGGGAGTGCTGTGCTGGAGCCAGGTATGCAGACAGAAGAGATCAGCACTGCTGACTGATCAGGAGAATGAGTAGAGCTGGCACACATAGGCAGAACTGCTGACAGCAAGGAAATGTGGCTAGAAGATCTCTGACTGGCAAAAAATTCGGACCAGCCTATGGGCCTGTGCAAGCCCTGGCTCCAGCTCAGTTTTTTCCCATGTCATATTCTTTTTAATTGCAAAGGATTTATCTTCCTTTCTGAATAGACTAAATCAAAACCTGAAACAGAGGAATAATCTTAAAGAAGTGAGCCCTCCTCTGTTACCTGAAAGCAAGATTAATTAAAACCAACATATGTTATGAAAGCAAAACAAGCCACTACTAAAAATCTGGAAGGTTGCATGAATAAATAATATTTATATTGATGTGGCCAAAGTCTATATTACTGCCTCTATATTATCAAAAGCCACTTCATAAATTCTCTGTTGAACTTCCCTCTTGCCCTCAGAAGAAGGGCTCCTTCATTAATACCAAGATCACAGCATTCCTGCCACATTCATTTCTCCTGTTCTTTCTGTAACTATTCTGTAAAGGCTAACATCAACGAGGTAAAATTGGGAAAGAGGACACCAATCCACATCTATGAATTTAATTTAGGAGTGGTTAGTCTCCCAGGCACGATCTTTCCTAACACAGAGTTCTTACATTTTACCTAAGCTTCAATTTACTGGACTTTCTTCTTCTGGTGCACATGGAAAATGGATTCTGACATATTTACTGCATAAATAACTTCATCCCTGAGGCTGGCTCCTCTCAGACCACACCTGTTAGTTTTAGTAGGAGTACCACAGCTGTAATTTATTGCTGGTAAAAATGAGTGAGCCCACAGAATTACTCCGTGGAGGAGTATACGTTCCCTACTGTTGCCTTTGGAGATGGCAAAGGTTGGTGTGGGATATTTCCTTAAACCTTCCAATCTGAACCTGCAAAGCTGTATTTGAAGTGGGGATTGCTTTCCTGTTACAGCTGGATAGGACACCACAGGTCAGACCAGCAGTTCAGAGATTTTGGGTCACCATGAAGAAGAACACACAACAAACCTCATTAAAGCCTGAGCGTCTCCTCCTGAAATGCTGATACCTCAGAGATCAAAGACCCTACCAGGATATGGTGTCATGGTTTCAAAGCAGTAGGATTTCCAGTTTGGAAAGCCCTTATTTGTCCACAATCAATTGCTCCTTGTATTTTGTCCTTGCAGTAACACAAGACCTTCTGTATTTGCCCGACTCTAATGTCAGCTCTGGCTTCCATCAGCTATGGAAAGGTTGCTATCACTAATCCTACTAACAGCAGCAGCTTGCCAGGCCTCAGTTGCTTAATGGACTTGCAAAATGCACACAGCTAGTCATTTCCTTCATTTGCTGTCAAAACTAAGGTCAAAAATAATCTCAGGAGACCCCAGACTTGAACTTTTCAAAATTTTATGCCTGTCAAATTTTACTGTAGAAGATGAATTATCAATGCAAGCAGTGGGAGAGCAATAGCTCGATGTGCTCAGTGCCTTGCACTGATTCAGATGAAGGGATGTTTGCATGCCAGCACAAATCAGAATCAGAAAAGAGGGTGATCCATCAGTGCTGCTCACAACAGACGTGCCAGCTCCTGCCCAAAATGGACCTATCACCACTAGCACTTCCCTGAATGCATTCTTCATTTTCCATGTGCAAGAGCAATGAGGCACACAGTAAAGTAATGCCATCCATATTGCCTCCCACTCCTCCACAATTAGCTTTGCTTTTAAAAGACTGCTACAGGCTCTATTCATTGTGGGAAAGAATTGAAAATTGTGCAGGAAACCTATTTCCCCTCAGGGAAGGAGTGGGCCATAATTTCATTCCTTAACATTATAAACTATGGGAGATTTTCCTTTTTTTCTTTTAATGTTTGAAAGGTTAGAAAATGCTACGGAGATTAATAACATCACTGTTATTAATTATAAGCCACCAAAATACATATTTCTACAATAAGGAGGGAGTATTCTCAGTGGGAGATTATTCTGCTGGAGAAGAGAAATTACTTAGGAAATAGCCATGCCTGGGTCAACTGACAGAAAGCAATTAGAGCTTTTCCCCAGCATGTAGGAAACAGGCAACAGCATAATTGACTCATTGTACTTTTTGAAATAAACCAGTAAGATAATGCACAGAAAACATAACTGTGATTACTTGTGCCAAACTAGAGTCAGATCCTGGGAAATAAAAGATAGCAAAGAAAAACAGCAAGACTGGTGGAGGTACTGACTCAGTAGCAGATTGGACAGCTAGACTGACAGACCACTCATAAATAATGATGCTTACCACATGTGAAAATATTTCACTTTTTGATCCCACCCTCAGGTGCCACATATCCTTTTTACTCTGGGCATGTACATGCATGAGGGAAGCAACGAAGATATCACATCACACGATGTGCTTATATGATCTGTGTCATATAAGCACACCTATCAGTAGAAATAGAATATCATTTCTAAAAAGAGTTACATTCTGGATCTAAAAAAAAGCCTGTAGATACCTATAGGGAGAGGCTGTAAAGTGCAGAGAATCTTTTTAGAGTTCACAGACAGTCTGGAATCCATAATGCATATTTTCAGTATATATTCATAGAGGTAGCAAAACAGTGAATGCAAACTGAGGCATTGTGCCATCAGTTTTGTTAGCAGGCCAGTGACCTGGAAAGTCAGAAGGTGGGGACATGATTTAGACCAGAAAAGGTGGCAGTCAAACCAGAATCCTTTTCCTTACTGCAACCTTTTTATGCCCATGCTCAACCAGAAAGAAAAAGTGAGGAAAAAAAGTAAAGGAAGCAAACGTAAATATGACTCAGTTTGCAGCCACTGCAGTTTCATCTCAGGGTATCCTTCGTGGTTTGTGGCATTTAATTATGTTTCTAGGGCTTTGATGGTCATTTTAAAAATTGTAATACAATTAAATTAAAGTATCTAGTTCTACTGACTGATCTATGCTTCTTCTGTACGTTATATTTCCTGCAAAGTTTTCAGGCCATAATAAAAATGCATTTTTATGTCACAAGTTCAAATAAGTGACGTTAAATATTGTCTGGAACAGGAGACCAGTGATTTTCAATTAACGTTAAATAGGAAACTGTTTAATATCAATTGTTATTAAATGGGCGAATTAGCATTAAATTAAAGCTAATAGCGTAGGCAAATTTTTCCATTAAGCAAGCCAATATTAAGTGTATTCAATCTTTTACGGTATCCACTATTCCGTTTCCTCAGCCAAAAGACGTTTCTTGATATATAAGCATTTATCCAGTTTATGCCCCTTCAGCTACCAGCTTCATCTCATCTCTATTACAAAAATTCAGTGGATAAGGCATTCCTGCAAATTTTGCTATGCATTAATTCTATGGCTCCTGCCAACTAATTGTCCTGTTTTTGAACTCTTTGAGCTTCATCTCATATGTACCATTAATTATTTTTTACTGTTCCACAGGATGAAATCACTGTGTTTGATGCTTCTCCAATTTAGATGAGGGCCAAGTAATAAATTAATAAAACAATACGGCATAGGGAAAAAAAAATGCAGAAAAATGCTTGATATTTTTAAAAATGCTCAGAACATACTCCTCATTATAGGAGCTGGTAGCTTCTAAGATTCAGGAATCATTTTTAAAAATGAGCAGTGTGCGAATCAAAAAACTATCATGTCAGGATGTTTATTTACCTTCTGCTAGCTGAATAATAAGTAGATGTTGAGTTGCATGGGGGGAGGGCACATGCCATGAGTTTTACTCAGACAGAAATCCCAGGAGGAATATATGTCCTGGACCATATCTCAAAACTACACGTTTGGAAAGAGATGAGAGACTACCAGACAACTCTGTACTTCTGAGGTTCCGAAGCTCCTCTGAAAATTTGTTTGTTGAGTATGTTAAGATACAGCTTGAAATCTGAATTACTCATAGACAAAGAGACTGTGGATTTTTTTTCAGTCACTAGATGGGCCTTAAGTCATAGAGTGAACAAGACCTCTTGGAACTCTGACTCCCATCTCCTGTTGTCACAGAGATCATGTTCTTAAACTCTTTTTACAGCTCTATCAAACTTACTTGAAAGTTAGCATGGCAGTTTCACAAAAGAAGCAGATGTGTCTGGCTTGTAGAGTTAGGAATTCAAATATCCTCCCAGAAGGGGACCAGAGACATAGGTGGTATATTAGTGAAATCGAAGTATAAATATACTTACAAGAAACTTTTCCTTTTTCTCACCTAAAGATGGGGTGTTCCATAGCCTAAAATGCATTTTTCAGTGAGTTTTTGAAAGCTTCAGCTCGAATGTTGTCATATAGATGAGCTGGTTTACTTGCAATAAGAAATTCTTACCATCTAAATGTATAAACATTTAGTCTTGCTGAATTGTCTCTGGAGACAAAACAGAATAGCATTATAGAGGAATTTTGTGCAAAACAACTTGTCCTGTGTTTGTGAAGTGGCAGCATGTTAGAAAACTGGTGCGACAGTTTGATATGTTTCCATGGAAACTGCTAGACTTGAATGCATGGGTGCACAAGCAAGCTTGCCAGGTGCCCGTTATTGGTTCAGAGGAAGGAAAAATTACATTTCCATGACAGCCATAGATTAGCTGAGCAAGTCTCTTTCCAAAGTGATGTACTTGCAAAAATAGATAAGCACCAACCACACTAAAATTTGTTAGTGCTTTATACAGCAAACTGTGTAATTTTATCTCCCCTTGAAAATGGCCAGATTGCAGTTTCTGCCCATTGAGTGTTTCACCCAAGAGGTTATGGTCTTCTGCTGCAAGGTAATTTTATGGGGAAAAAAATTAATAACCCAGCAGGTAGGATGAAGAAACCAAAATTGAAATGGAAGAATTATTCCCTCAAAGAGAACCACACAAGCGTTTTTGACACCAGTGAGATATGTAACAGAATAAACCACTTATTAGTGGTTTATAAGGCTTATTTCATATTTTTTTACATTCACTGCACTTGTCTGCAGGGTTCTTTATAAAAATCTGAACATAACTGGGCCATCAGCTACTGCAAATCATTATTGCTTTGATGAAATGAATGTAATATTGAAAGTTTCTTTAAACTGGAGATATAACAGAGCAGTCTTCAATAGGCAGATATAGATTAGGACCAGGGGACAGGCTGAATTGTACCTGGTGCCTTCTGTGTCCTTTCTCTTTGTGAGTCTGTTGTCTTTTTCATTTACTCTCTGGGCCCAACTTTTGACTGAGCAATGCAAATACCAGAATGTCACTGTCACACCAAGCGAGGAGTTCAGGAGATAAAGGCAAGGAGGCTTAGACCTCTAAAAATTTGTATAGGAATATACTTTGGGAGTGAACAGGGAAGAAGCCTTTCAGATGCCACTTTAAAAAGATTAGTGGTATCTGACCAAGATCTCACAGAAGTCACTTCAGCAATTTCAGCTGACAAGGAATTTGGTTTTATACACAGGGCAATACTCAGGGAGGAGAAATGCTTCTTATATGTATAGAAGACATGTAAGAGGAATTATGGAGATCCTGAAGCATCTGGCCTAAGTCCAAAGAACACAGTGCAAGGGTAAAAACTCTGATGTTTTGCTGTTTTTCCCAGATCCATGAATTTCTTGCACAGTTGGAAGGGAAAACCTTGCCAGTACAAAAGGTTCTTCTAGTACTCAGAGCTTCTGAGAAAACCAACTTTTCAACAGACTGCCTTCAGGTATTGTGCTCTGGGAAACAGCTCTTGTGTGTCCAAGCACGTGGAAGATGTAATTACATCCCTGGAGCTTGCTTCTCTGAAGGGAGTCTGCACCCAGGGCATTTACAAAAGGCAACAAAGACAACACTGTAACTTACTGAGCCCAAAGAAACTGTACAACTACGTGGGCTTATTCCTACACAAGCCAGAACAGCCTAGTAAATCACCAAGATGCCCATCAAGGCATCACTGAACAAAAGCTAAGGACTGTTTTGAATGCAGCCTCAGAGCCCTGTCATTGCTCAGAAGGGCTACTCTTACATAGCTGTTAGAAAATGAGATCACACTTTGGATCACTATAACTATCAATTAAAGCCTCACCTATAACAAGTCCAACAATACAGAACAATTTTTTTAATGGATCATTACGTGTATGCTAAAAATAGCTTTGCACCCTCCTCAACTACAGTGAAGACTATTCTCCAGTCACTTAGATTATCCATTGCACTCAAATTCAGACGTCTGAAGGACTACTTGTATGGATTTACCTGTGGTTCAGATGCCTGAACTCCCAGCATAGTAACTGGAGGTCTAGGTCTTCTCCATTTGTCCGCACTCAGCTGTTTCCTGTAGTATCTTTCCCAACTTTCACTCTTGTGCAGAAGAGCACAGTGTTCCTTCGTGTCTTGTGTCATATTTGCCAGTGCAAAGATGACACTTCAGGTACCTAAAAAGAATTTCTGTTGGTTAGATATTAATTTTGAAAAAAAAGTTTAATAAAACATTGATTCTCCTCTGATTAGAATGGGTACTCATGCACCCAACTCACATGAACATCTCTCTTTCATATTCCTAATGCAGATGTCTGCAATCTGGAGCTGAATATTGTCCTGTCTTCCAGCCTCTTTCTAAACCATGCATAATTGCTTATGGGTCTTTATCCTTGCCCACACACCAAATGGTATATCTAACATTAAGTATTCATGTCAATAATAAACAATTGCTTTTTTTAAAAAATGTATTGCACACAGAAGTCTCATAACTCTATATGCATATAGCTTTACACTAATTCAGTGATAGCTGTTTAAAAAGACCAGGAGCTCCACAGAGATTAGCAGCAATACTCCATAGAAGCCTCTGCCCAAATATTTTTTTTTTTTAATCCTTACTTGCTGTTTTAAGCATGATTTCTTTTCAAAAGCCATGGGTCTTTCATAAAGAAGTAGGTAACTGCATCCACTTTAAATGCAGATCTAAGCCTTTCTGAAGGATCCAGCTAGGAGTCCTTCAGAGGGGAACCTGCTGAGACACACTGCTCCTCTTGCCAATGGGCCACTTGAGTCCTAGGAGTAGAGGAGGCATGAATGAGTGTTATCACCCCACTGAGGGCAGCTGGCAGGGGCACAAAGCAACCCGTGAGCCCCACACACCATCCAGTGGGCCAAGAACAGCTTCAGAAAAGGCACAAGTAAGTGTTTGTTACACAAGTAAGTGTTTGCTACACAAGTCCATTACAGCACCTCGTACTTTTCCATTCTTTTGTTCGACTGAATCACAGCCTCAGGATAAACTGATGTGACAAAAAGAACCTTGTACAAATGTATTTAGTATAATGGCTGAATGAGCTGACTCTAGAATCTTTCATGTTCAAGCAATTTTTTCTTTCTGGCTGCTCATGACACTAATTCTGTCTCTGGCTTCCCATAATACATAAATGATATGGAAATTAAAGCATGAGTGAAGATCAAACAAAAAGTCACAGTACTTGAACGCTGTTATTCTTACTTTCCGGGATGAAGTAATTTGTGTTACAGTAACGCAAACTCAGTTACCCTTAACAAATGTCAGAGTTGGAAACTAAAGACACAATACTGGACAACAAGATGCTGGCTAAAGGATTTGCAGGACATTTTGCAGTTAATAAGACATAAATTTTCCATATTTTTGAAGACAAATTTCAAATCAGAAAGACTTAAAATACTATATTCTTGAAAGGAAGTAAAACATACAAGCTGTCAGCAGCACCCCATAACTTCCCTTTTGACTACAGGCATGTAACATTTACTATAGTTCTAATCTCTCTATTGATAAGAAGCTTTTGCCAAGTAGAAGATACAACAACTCACCTGCTCTTAGCTGCAAATGACATCCTGCAACCCTTTCAAACCTATCCTAAAAAATTGGTCCCATCATGGGGCTCGAATATAGCAAGGGCTTGTTCTACACTAGGTATAACAGCTCTCTCTCTGGAATAAGAGTATCATAAAAGAATATGAAAAGAAAAATTGTGAAAACAAGGAGAGGAACATGAAACAATTCTGGAAAAGTACATTGAACTGGGCAGTGGGCTTCTGGGTCCAAAATCTTTAAACTCACATAGCACACACTCTTACAAACACAGATATTATCCCAGTACTGCAGTCAAATGAGAATGTCTCAATGTACAATGCCACTCCCTCAAGTTTTGTGCAGGGTTACTCAAAAACAAAAAGGTTTAGAAAAGGTTTAGAAAAGGTTTCGAAAAGGTTTCCACAGGCCTGGAACACACTTTGAATTTAGGTTCTACAGTTGTCACTCATACTGAAACAAGATACTGGGAAAAAATAACTTTGGCCATGTGACAGCAAATTAATGAGTCCTATGAATAATGCATCAACCAGAGTGATAACATTCCTGTCTTTAGTGTAACAAGACAGGAATCTGGTGAAGAGCTAAAGCGTGTCATGGACTACTTGCAAGCTCTACTTTACTTTTAAAAATGCTCCTCCTCCGTTTTGGGTATATTTTGCAAAGCAAATAATGCTGGCTGAAATAGTTATCACTTCTGCAGATGTTGGGGGATTTTCGTTCTGGGAAGAACTGGACTCATAAGGCAAGAGCAGCTTGTCTTTTCATGGAAGTTTCACTTGGAATGCAGCTATGCTATTTTGTGAACCGGTAACCTGAATAAGGGACACAGATGTGCTCCATGTAAAATGTACATTCAGTTTGTCTGACCTAATTCTTCAGAGTCAGCCACAGCTGAGGTGCCTCAGGAACAGAAAAACCACTGCACCAGGAGCCAGCTAAGGACTTGCAAATCCTCTGATTCATTAAAGAATTATGCACATACTTTTGGAGTTTAACCAAGCAACAAATAGATGCAAACGTTTAAAACAAAGTCTATACTTACATGTTGGCATGTGCTACAAGCCTTCCAGAACTGGGGCACAAGCCAGTGAGAAAAGCTGCCCTCACCAGGGACTCATGTACTCTGGTGCAGCTTTATAACATGTGTAGCATGAGTTGGAGAATAGATTCCCCATTGTAGGCTTCACTTCTCAGTAACACTTCATAACTGTAGGCTGTTCAATTAAAGTTCAACTGCAACAGGATTCTTTTAGATTCGCTCAGTGCACCCCTCAAATTCATACAAGCATTGGAGTGCTGGCTGGAAGAGATCTCTGGATGCCTCTGGTCCTGTTCCCCATAGGAGGCAGGGCTGTTGCCAACTCTAGATCAGATCAGCTGTTGCTTTGCCTGGCTGAGTCCCAAGAACTTCCAAGGACAGAGAGTCCCTGACCACTCTGGGTAACCTGTTCCAGTGCTGCACCAGCCTCACAGGGAAGAAGTTTTTCCTAAAGTTCAACTTGAACCTGGCAAGCTGCAACATGTGACTTTTGTCCCTTTTTATACCACTTGCCACTGTTGAGAAGAGTTTGTCTCAGGCACCTCTGCAGCTCCTGAGCAGGTAGCTGTATCCTGTACTTAGTTAAACTAATCTTTCCACCAGCCTAGACCAGCCCAGCTCCCCAGTCTGTCCTTCTCAGTCTGTGCTCCAGGCGTCTGAAAATCCCATCACTCTTCTACTCAATCCTCTCTTTTCTCTCCCTTTCCTCTCAGGGTCCAAAGTCTGCAAACACTAAACTGCAAAATCTGAACACCATGGCCAAATTATCACATCCCCCTGGCCTGCTGGCCATGCTGCCTCTGCCATTGCCCCGTGTGCAGCTCATGTTGACTGCAATGAGGGTGCACTGCTAACTAAACTTCACACTTCACAGCTTGGAACCCCCTCTAACTCATGCCTGCTGTTATTGCTGCAGGGCTTTGCACTCCTCTTCCTGCACTTCATGAAGTTCCTTTTGGCCCAAGACTCAAGTTTCTTTGGATTGGAACTTTGCTGTTCAGCATGTTAAGCATTCCCTCAGTTTAGCATCATCTGCGAATTTGCTAAGGGTATGTTCTGTCCCCAAAGTTGAGAAATTAATGTTAATACAAGCTACAACAGGAATTAGTGCTGATTAGATGTCATTCTGTGGGGCTCCCATAGCTCATGTGAGAAAAATGAAACATCCCAGTCAGGATTTCTAGTTCTCAAGAAACATCCAAGTATGGAATGCCAGAGTCCGCAAAGCAGAAACATCTGCTGAAGAGTTCTTGCTTGTTGCAGCACATGTACTCAGGATGAGTGCAAAATGAAGAGAGAAAAAGACAGGCTCAAAAAGAATTCATGACAGTAAAACACATAAACTGGTTAATAAAATGTGGATGAGAACTAGCAGAGTGGGCAGTATTTGCCATTTTCATTTTGTCTATAGCAATTTTCTTTATCCTCCCCAATGCACATCTTTTGGTACCTCAGAAGGAGAAACTGAAAACACAAGCTCACAGTCTCTACTATTTTACCCATAAGTTTCGTCATACATGTAAGGAATCAGTTTTTCCCCCACCAGGAGGAGATTTCTGCAGGTAAGTGACAGTTTATGATATCCTATTGGAGAAAGTGTAGATTTCTACGGACCAGGCTCAATCTGCATTCAGACGAAAAAGAAAGCAAACCAACTCTTGTGCTGTGCATTGCCTGATGTTTTCTTAGAGCAGTTTTCCTGATTCACTCTTCTTCTCTAGAAAAGGTGTCAAGCAGACTATTTTCACTTAGCACAAGGGATTGCATTTCATTAGGATGGAAGTTATCTCCATTTTTCTTGACTCTACCTTTCACATATTTTCCCTGAGGACAAGAAAGCTTGAGTGTGCAGAATCACATCATATCTTTGTTGCAGTTTGGTCATCGAAAGAGAAAGGAGTATTTGAGACCCACCAGATATTCCTTTTGAGATAACTGAGAACTCACATGTGTCCAGAAGCAAACTCATACTCTTTTTTCTCCTGAAAGAGGGAAGAAAAATTTAAAAGACAGGTCCCTCAAGCCTGAATGAGAACTTGGTGAGCGACCAGGATTTTTTTTGAGGGAACACGTTGACCTAACAGAGCAAGCCTCTTCTGTGCCTAAGTCCATCAGAAGATACACTTACCACCAAGAGGCTCCCATGCATCCTTTAACAACCCCTTGTCAGAGAGTGAAAACAGGTCATGCCTCAAACATTGATATAAAGTTTTCTGCATTATAAAGAAGCTACAACCAAGAAGCCTCCCTGAAGACTGGGACTTTGGACTGCAAGTCAAACTGCTGATTAGATAAAGGAAACCCATTGTTCAATCATCTCAGGTAGAGGGAAAGGTTTGCATCCAAAAAAAGGCCAAAGCCACCAGCTGTGCTGAGGAGCATCCTCTACTGAGTTTGGGGTGGGGGAGAGCACAGCTCACAGGAGCCAGGTTTGGGGTGGGGACAGAGCACAGCTCACAGAAGCCAGGTTTGGGGTGGGGGCAGAGCACAGCTCACAGGAGCCAGGTTTGGGGTGGGGGCAGAGCACAGCTCACAGGAGCCAGGTTTGGGGTGTGGGGAGAGCACAGCTCACAGAAGCCAGGTTTGGGGTGGGGTCAGAGCACAGCTCACAGGAGCCAGGTTTGGGATGGGGGAGAGCACAGCTCACAGAAGTCAGGTTTGGGGTGGGGGCAGAGCACAGCTCACAGGAGCCAGGTTTGGGGTGGGGGCAGAGCACAGCTCACAGGAGCCAGGTTTGGGGTGGGGGCAGAGCACAGCTCACAGAAGCCAGGTTTACACAGACTCCCCCCAGCCGAGGGAGGAGGAGGAGGTTTTGGGTGTGTGGCCTAACCTCTGGCCAGAGGCACTGAACACCCATCCTCCCTTATACAAACTGGCCCAGCTGTGGCACCCCTACTCCACAGGCCACATCCATGGGACTTTGATGTGAGAGGCAGCCGAGGGGAGTCACAATACATCAAAGACCCCCCAAAGTGCTGGGCCTTGCACCCCAGGGCTGCACGTGATGGAACAGACCCAGAGTCTGCTGTAAGAGACTGCCCCTCCCCAGGGGACCTGCCTGGACATTTCCACCTGGATTGAGGGGATATAAACCCAGGGGATTCTGCACCTTTGGGGAGGTCCTACACCACCAAGAAGAGCAGCTGGAGAGGATCAATGGAACATCGTTGGGATCCATGGAGTGGTGATATTTTCTTTATTTTGTCCCCGTCACACTTTCTGTCCCCCCCCCCCCCCTTTTTCTACTCCTTTTCTTTTCTCTTTTTCGCACATTTACTATACAATAAAATCCATATTCTCTTTCTCTCATATTTACTATACAATTAAATCCTGTCACTGGCATACGGTCACATTTGTACCTTAATTTGGGCAGAGGAATTTCTAAACAACCTTAATAATAATTGGATGTTAACACCCCTATGACTTGAAAATAAGTTTTCTTCACACTACACGTGATACTGTATCTCTGCAGGACCACTGAGGGCGTACCTGTTCCTCTGGTGACGCAGCACTTGATGTCTCTCTGGATCAACATCTACTCTGCACCTGCATGATCAGAGCAGTGGCATAATCAGCCCTCCTTTCACTAACAAACAGTTAATATCCAGAAGTGCAATAGTTACAGCCCTTGAGATTGTTTCTCTATTCAAATAATCTGGTGGATGCAGAAAATTGGTTCAATCTCTGCTATTAATCAACCTGATTTAGGCTCACACATACTAGTGTTATAAATCACCTGAAAATAATTTGAAAATATTTTTTGGTTGTTGTTTTACTTAGAACTGTTTTAGTTGCTTAATGGAGACAAACCTGAAATACCTTTTGTGAAACATCTCCACTCAACCTATGTTAAAAGGCTCAGTGAGCACCTGGAGAGGGAAGAAACATGAAGTGATCACAGTAATTTAGCCTGCTACGTTAAAATTTGGCCTTCAATGTGAAGTCTAGATTACTCTTGAGCCCTACACCTCCTCCATCAGAAATAGAACTGCAAAAACATTTTACCACAGAGAGAAAACCCAGCAAGAAGTATCTCTCCTCAGGATGTTGTTTTTTCCTTGAAATTCTGAGTCAAGGAGGACCTGAGAAATCCTCCTTTGGCACCAGGAGTGC
Source organism: Vireo altiloquus (assembly GCA_013396875.1). Lineage (NCBI taxonomy): Eukaryota > Metazoa > Chordata > Aves > Passeriformes > Vireonidae > Vireo > Vireo altiloquus. The sequence goes on from VZRF01000916.1 coordinate 20,549, forward strand.
ACCAATATTAACTTTTCCCCACATATGGTATCTCCACTCAGTTTTCCTCCTCTCATCCCACAGCGTGGTGCTAAGCTGTGCAATCCTTCCTTGAAGTGAAGAGCATTTACTCAGGTGGGAAGTAGACATGCAAGTGAGAACTCACTACCAAAAGTAACTTAAAAATTGGTTGGTTTAAATTTGTTTTCACTCTGGGCTCGGCTGGAAGAGCAGGGGACCTTGTGATTGAAGTGCAAGGGGAAGTCACCCACCTCCTCCAGACCTGTGCCTCACTAGCTGTTGTCAGAGCAGGCTTTGGGTGTTCGGTTTGGCTTTTGCCATCAATTTGTACAAATTATTTCTGAGCTGAGTCTTTGTAACACATTAACTCTCAGGAGCACTTCCTTGTAGGTGTGTGCTCAGCAGAGACTGGTCCATAAAAGTTGCCATCAGCTATCGTCAAATCAGAAATGTTATTACTGAGAATTGTGAGGTTTTTTTCAACTAGCTATGAATCAATGCTCTATTGCTTGCTTATTCAGTTAGAGAATATTGGCAAAATGATACCGTTATGCCCAAGGAAAGCTTTTTCCTTTTTTTTTTTAATAATGACCCTGCATTGCCTTGCCATTGTGTAACCTCACTTCCTCTGGATTAAGACAACCTGCACTGTGGGGCGCTCACAGTTTAAGAACTGAAGTGATGACAGCGTCTCCATACAATGGCCAGGCAGAAGGGAGCAAGAAGCCGTGAATTGCCCAGAGCTATTTGCTGGGGGAGAGGAACCTGGAGCTGATGAAGAGCTGTAACAAACTCCCTTGTGGCTGCTCATCCAGTGAAGGCTGGGTACATGTTCACCAGAATACTGCAAAGAATCTCTGGAGCAAGATGGTTCCTCAGTGATTTCCTGCCCCTGAGTGAGTTCCTGCTCCTGAGTGAATCTGCTATACCTTAGGAGAAAGACAAGTTCCTACAGCAGGTTCTGTTTAAGATATAGAGCTTGACAACTACTGAAAAGAAGCTTGCCTCCCATCTGCCAGCAAAAAATGTAGCAACTGAGAAAAAAGATAAAAGAGACATTTTTCCAGCTGTAAACTCAATTGCTGATCCAGATAATGGTAGAAGAAAGTCCCAGTATAATCACAGTGCATTTGTATCCCTGGGTATTCTGATGATTAAATAATACTTATTACTTGCTTCCTTTGTCAAAATAAAAGGTGTCACAACCAAAGAGGCAAATAAGCTGAAATTTTGGTGTTACAAAAGCAGATTGCTTTCTGCAGATCTCTCTTCATTGTGTCTCTCCTCCCCACCTTGGTTGCATAACCCATAAAACACTATCTTTCATCCTAAATATGCTAACAGTTGTAATTGCACCTGGCAGGGAGCTGGAGACCTGCACAAGAAAGTAACAAATCAGGAATGCACCTCCAAATCTCTTCAGTCAAGAATTGTCTAAATTACATGAAAAGGTTAATAAGAAGGCACTGTCCTGAGCTGGTGCTTTCCTGATGCAATGAGCGTCTGAATGACACCACGGGTGTAAAGAGGAACAGTTCTGCTGCTGAACACTGAGTGACAAAACTTTCCAGCTACCAGGGGTTTGCATCTTGCACGGCAAAAGAGAGAAGCTCCCTTTCCTTCTCTAACCCTGCAACAGGAGTTTTTAGACTCAGTAAAATGTATTATTTTAGGAGTAGAGCAGCGCCTGTTTACCAGGCGGATCCAGGCAGACGATGCAGAGGAGCAGGCCAACTGGAGCCATGGTATTAATAGCTGTGAAGAAAAGAACATTATCATGTCTAATACAGTTATGGACAGATGGCCTGCTTGTAACACAGTAATTCTTCAATCCAGTTTCAGTCACTAAAATAAGTCCTCTGCCTCAAAATAAAACATACCAAATAATGACTCAAGGACCTCCTGTTTCCTTTTACATGGGTAAGTCTCATTACAAAAATAAGTTTTCACTTTTTTTGACTGTTTAAATCAGCAGCATTTCTTACATTGAAATATACAACTTACCATCATATTTTTCTATTCCTACTCTGCTTTCCTGTTGAATGTGACTCCCTCTGCTCCATTTTAGCTGCCTGCCCTCCCTAAATTGCAAGGTGTCTGTGAGAGCCCCTGCAGAACGCAGCAGATTGCAGCAAAGCCCTTACAGGAGCAATTCCCCTGCTCCCTCCCACCACCATTCCCCCAGTGTCTGTGAAATCTCAGCAGGTAGGACTTGTCAGGCTGCACTAGAGCTTTGCATAGCTTGGCTTGAAATAAGCCAGACAAGGTGAAAAAAAGGGGCATTTTTACCAGGTACTCTCTTTTTTGACAAGTTGATGGTTTTATATGGGAAAGATAAAAACACAGCAATTTTTTTCTTAAAAAAAAGAAGCAATAATTAAAGAGAATGTATGGGGGGAGGTAGTCATGTGGTAGCTGAGAGGCAGTGAATCACTGCTGGCATGTGTCATGACAGCATCTTTGGACTGCTCTAAAATGCCTTGCATTAAAAAGCCCTGTGTGCCCCCGAGTTGCTTGGTGATGGGCTGGGCACACTGACCATTCTGAGACAGGGCTGATGGCAGCCTGAATGTTTTTGGACTGCTTTTAAATCTCGTGGGCTTCCAAGCGAGTGCATTTACACTCTGCAGTTTTAAATATGACCTTGGAAGAGCAAAGTGTAAGGCACACTGTGGCAGGGTGCCCTCCCAAACTGTCACAGCTCCAAGTTCCTCCATGCATTCAAATGCAACAAACCAGACCCTGAATTCCCTGCCTTCCCTGCTCCATCTCTACAATTATTAATAATAGCAGAAGCTTCTGTGCTGTTCACACAGACTCCTATTTAGATTGTTGCTAATAGCTGTGGTAGCTGTTTCCCCATCATCTTAGAAATCTTTGCAGCCTCTAAAACTCATACTGTCCTTTCTATGGCTACTGGCAAATCCCCTTATTACTGTTCTTTTTGGCTGATACTGCACAGTAATTCAGTGATCTCCTGTTTAGTGCATGTTCACACCTGTATGGACTACAACATCTCTCAGGTAACCTTCAAGCCATGTAGTTCAGGTACCAGCAGCAGCCTTGCTATTATAAAGACAGACACACAGTAAATTAATCCATGCAATAGTGTAGATGAAGAACTGCAGGATTCCTTGGCCACTCTACCAGTTATTATGTTTAAAATTGTCTCAGATGTCCATAAGATATTTTCAAAGTACGAAATGAATATAATCATAATTTACTGGGGAGCACCACCCTCACATATTCCCTCCTTCCCATGTACCTTGTTTTGAAATAAAACAAAAAATTCAGTATGATGTTAGAGCCGAAAAGCTAAAAACATTAAATTAGAAACAGAAGATACGCCCTGGCAAGATGTGTCCATCTATAAAGAAAAATTAAGATGTCATGTGATGAAAAATATACGAGACTGAACTCTGCATTTTCCTCTTTGCACCACTTCCTGCCATGTGGGGCTGACATTTAGTGGATCTTAGAGAAATCCAGCAGCAGGCCTGATAAAGCACTTTCTTCCCAAGGGAAAACTTCTTACTTTCTAGAGAGAACAATCCTGTAAACATTTCATGTTCTCAGGAAGGTTTTTGATAGAGATTTGAAAGCACTCTTTTAGTTCTCAAAATAACAGGTGCTGTTTTTTCACTTTCACTTTGTTTGTCATGTTATGTTTTCAAACTATGCTCTCTCTATCTCATCCAATGGTGGTAGAGAGACGTTGTGCCATTTAGTCAACCAAACACCTTATAAAAGGGGTGGAAAATTTGAATAAAGGAGCCTTCTGATTCTTTGGAAATTGGAATCTTTTCTCTTCATTTCACGCACCACGGCGACCCTGCTGTGTTTTGGATTCGTGGTCGAATTCACGCTGGTGTGAGGATTATAACTTCAATCTCTTCATTTTGCGACTACCTCTTCTTCAAATCCTCGTCTCTGAAGCTGCACACAACCTCACCTCAGAAAGTTCCTGTGCTTAAAAGCATGGCCCCTGCCTGCTGCCACTCACGGCAGCCACAGAGCAGAGTGGGGACGGAAAGCCACGATCACACCAGGGATCAGCCCAGCCTGTCAGGCTGCCCTGCTCAGCCAGGTCGCTGCTAACAGGGCTCTGAAAGGGCTGCCTCGAGCTGTGACTAGAAGGCTGTTCTGTCACCTGAGAAGGCAACTGGATGTGCTGTGTGCCCTTGTAATCTCTGGTGCTGGATTTCCCATCTTTCACGATTCAATCAATTTTTTGTTGTAGAGAATAGGGGGTGGAGAACAGGAGGGAAAAGCCTGGATAAAAAGCTTTTTCATTCTTCCCTTCTTTGGACAGCCTGGTTTGGTTTATTTTGTCTTGACTGTAGGAAAGGATAAAATAGCCTGCTTTGGGACTTGTGTAAACATTATTAGCAGAAAAGGTTTTGTTTGCTCTTCACTTCATGATTGAAAGCTACAAGCTATTAAAATCAGCTGTCAATTTTAGAAATGCTCTTGACTGCATATTCTAGATACAGACAGACCTAAAAGGTGTCACTGTTCAAAAAGCCAGGCACCAACAGCCTGGCCAAAGAAGTGTATAGGACTAACACTAAGGATCAAATAAAATACTGTTGATGTAACAGCACCCACACCACCCTTTTTCTTCCCTCTTCTCTTCTTTGCTCCACCTGGACCCAGACTCATTTCTGTTCCCTTCCTGGGAGCGCTGAGTATCCCTTCCTTCCTAAGAGATTACCAGATCCTCCCTCTGTGGAGAACTCTGAGCCTCACTTTTAATTCTCACTGTGTGTTATTTCCCAGCAAGTGGGACACAGGCCTGCTTTATGCACAGCATAATTGCTTGACTGTGGATGCTGCAACCTCTCTTTCTGCCCCTGTGCAAAAATAACAAGCACAGGCTATTAGATAGAGAATCAGAATTATTCCAGAATAATTCCACTGATAAAATATTTCTGGAGCATCACTTTGATCCCAGAACATTTGCTATTTAACTAAAGCAGGTTTCTCTGGAGGGAGTTTGTGCAGATGTAAGCCTTTCCTCTGTCCTGGAACAGTTATTGCACAAGTGCTTGTTCACAGTAACTGTACTTCCAGTCACCCCACGCTACCATGAAATAGAAAAAAAATTCCCACATGAGGGAATTATGGTCAGACCATTCCTAAGGGACATTGGATTAACAAATAGGCCTTGCTCCAGCTTCTTTTTTGTTTGCTGCCCTTTGGAGAAAACTTCCAAATCAGAAAGTGTGTTCTGGATAGCTTTCACTGCCTTGCTGCCAGGCTAGTAACTGATTCTACCACCTCATTAGCTAATCCATTCTCAAATTAAATATGGACTGGATTCAACAGGCACATATACAGGAAGGGGTAAAGTAGATGAGTGTAATGGAAGTGTAATTGGTTTTAATGTGATGTAATGTCAGTAAATGCTCTGCATTAATTAGTGTCCCAGGGCAATCTGTCTGGTCTCCAACCTAACTGCTCATAGATGATGTAGCTCAGGGAGAAATATACAAAGAGAAAGCTTTTTCATTATTACTCTAGTATGAATGTCAGACTCAAATGACATTGGGATGGAAAAAGGACACTGAATAAAGCAAAATGCCTGGGATGAGAGTGTGGGGCTTTTTTACATAGTCCATAAGGTAGATTTGCCCTCACTTGCCTAAGGTTTTATCAGCACAATACAATGGCCTCCAGCCCTGTTTTTCCCCCAATACTGTCTCAATCTTCACTTGATTTTCCAGTAAAGATGGCAAGGGGTAGTACTGTGAGAGATGCAAAAATGGGATGTAAGTCACCACATTACCTGATGGCAAGTACAGCAGGAAATTCCTGAGGGTGGCCAAGCAGAAGAGCTCGGCCACAAGTACTGCCAGATTAGGGAGGACTAGAAGGGATAAAAGCAACCAAGAAATTGTCCCAGCTAAAATTTTCCCTGAGCAGTGACCCTGCAAAGCACTGCACCATGTGGCAGGGACCCTTTGGAAAATCAAAATAAAGGTCTGGTGCCTGCACAACAGGCACAGTCTGGTCTTTTCCTTTTGTGGAGGAGATGGTGGCTGTGCTGGGAGAGCAGGTCAGCCCTTGGGCTTCCTGCTGGATGCCTGGGAAACCACAGCAGACTGTCTTGGTGTCACTGTGTTTGCAGAAGGAGGCCATCTCAAACTGCAGAGACAGCTAAAAGCTGGAAATGTGTTTTCCCAGTTAGAGCAGTAAGAGGGGATAAATTCAGGGAGTCCATTCTGCCTTGAAAATTGCATGACAATGCAAAGAATGGGAGTAATGAAAAAAAGTCAGTGATGATGTATTCTAGATAGAAATAAGTGAAGACCAAATAATTTCATTATAAGCTAGTGATGTGTCTTTTGATCGAGTTCACTTGCATCATAGACCCACTGTATATTTTTAGCTATAACTGAAAAGCTTCAAGTTATTACTAGTCCCCTGAATGGCCTGGATTTTTTCATTTTCCTGGAAAGCTTATGTTCTCTTCAGCAATATATGGACACAGCAGTACAATTTTATTGTCTGCTCATGGGGTCACAGAACATACCAGCCTCTCAGCAATGGCTGGTTTGCATTCAGAGTACACACCAGCACCTTATAGACAGGTTCAAATTGCAACTACACTACAGGAAAACAAAAAAGAGATAAGCACATTCCTTTGGCAGAAAGACAACCTTCCCATTTATGTTTCAGAGTATGAAAAATAATTATCTGTGCAGGGGTGTTCACCTGTTAGTGAAATTTCCCACCTTCAAATAAAGAATTTTGTAACTGTTGAAAATGAGGGCATGATGGTTCAATTCCTCTGATTGTCAGGCTTCCATGTAGTTCAGTGGATATTTAGCCAAAAGCAAAAAGGCATGGACCCTCAGATAAAACCAAAAACTCTCATTAAATCAAGTGTAAATTGTATTCCACTAATAGTAATTCAGATTATAAGTGGGTTCCCTCTGAATGCACAGATGCCCTTTTTCTGTTAGCTCTCTGGAAAGAACCCAGCCGTGCAGTTTGCTGGCAAAAAAAATGTCAGAATAAATAGCTCATCTATGTCAATTTTTGAATCTGAAAATGTTATAATTTCTGCCAGTCAGGCAATTCTAATAGTTTCACAGACTCACTAAGGGACAGAGGCTTAGTTCATGCCATACTGCAAATGCATAGCTGAAATCCCACCAAGAAGCCACATAACAAATCCCTGCAGGAAAATGCTTGCAATTAATTTCCAGTAGTGAAAGCACCCATGTAAAACAGCATGTAGGAGCTGTTCAGGAACAACAGACTTACAGAAGAGTGGGACCAAAAGAAAGAAAAAAAATGCTTGAGAATTATTTCCTCATTTAAAAAATATTAGTGAATACAGGATAAATATGGCAACTTAAAGGCACTAATATAGGACTGATACACAACATTTCAGGCTTTACTCAATTCTGTGACAGGGTTCCAGAGTAGAGGAGGGCAGAAGACGTGAAAGGACAGCAGCAGCCCTCACCTTCGTGGTCTGCAGCATCAGGACACAGTGCCAGGCTCCCTGGGAATTCCTCTGAGTGCTGGTCCCTCTGGGCTCTCTGCTCTCTTTGCTCTCCTCGAGCTCTATTTCACTGTGCTCACTGACATCAGATTGCTCTGGCAGGGAAACAGAAGGAAATGTTGTTTAATAAATGTTGCAGTATGAGACTCAATGTCTTACAGTTAAACACTGAAAACATTACAAAAAACACGAGGGCAGACAACCACATCAGTGGTGGAGTCCAGCAAGCTCTGTGTGCTGCCTATACATGGCCAGAAAGTTTTGTGGTCTCATCCCCTTCCTCTTTTTTTGGTTATTGTCCCACAACACCTTTGGTTTATCTGCTATTTTTGGGCTTTTTTTGCCTGGTGGGGCTGGTACTGTGAGGCAGTTTTAGAGGTCAAGCATCATCCCAGCCTTACGAGTTGTCCATACAGTGACCAGTGGCATCAGGGGAAAGAATAAATTCAGGGCAAGGAAGGCAACCTCTTAACTCCTAATTAATGTGTACTGCCAACCTAACAGCTACATCTTAGGGATTTCTTAAATTACAGGCAGCAATTTTGCATTTATCAATTCAGAAATTTTGGGGGTATTTTTCCATTTAATTTGCCCAATCACTATTTGAACCTGTTTAGGTTTGTAAGTATGATAACCACCTGAATAGAAACACTTCCATAACTTATGTGTTCCCTGAGTTTTTAACAAAGAATCCACAAAATCCACACATAAGCCATGTAAAAATATGTTTAGGTGTAGGCTATATATTGAAATCTATATATATGTATTTTAAAAGCATGACTGGCATACACATTGCATAAAACAGTCATCTCTTATACATTCTCCACCTAGGCCAGATAGAAAATGAACTTTGCAGGGCATCATTAACACCAACAGTGGATAAATAAATAAAGCAGGCTGAAAACAGCAACTGTGTTTCTCTTCACCATCCCACCCCATTTCTTTCCAGCCCACTCTTAAGGAGAAATGGAAATAAAAGGTGTTCCAGATGCTGCATGTAAACCTGACTCCTGGAGAACATCTTGTCCCTCGGATGCTGCAGTTGGGTAAAGAATATTCAGGATTAGGTCAAACTCAGGCATTTCCCAGAGGGCCGAGAGGGAAGATATCTATCTGAAGCAAGGCTCTGGGCTTTTCCAGACCAGCTTTTTTGAAAAGCAGCTAGTGATAGCTCTTCATTCACTATGTTTCCTTTCAGCTGCACAGAAAAAAAAAAAAAATTGAGATTTCCTTCTAAATATTTCCAGCATTAAAGCAATTAAGAAAGGAGTACGGAAGGTTCTATTTAAAAGAATTCACACATAGAAAGCTAATGAGTGAAGAAAAGCCTTTAGTTCCATCCCAAGACTGTTAAATATGTGTTTTGGAGCCAGCTCTTCTGATGAGGTGAAGATTAGAAAGCAAGCAGCTCAAAGAGGCATACTGTGCTTTGACAGAAAGCACAGAGCCCGAGCAGAGGTCTCACCAGAGAGGTGAGCTGCAGCCCTTAAGCTCTTGGCAAGATATGAGCGTGGCATGCTCACATCCTGTGGGGTGCTTACAGTGATGAACAATGCTGAGCAAGAGTTTATTTCAGCTTCTCGTTCCATGCCAAAAGGTACCTGCAATCCGTTCTCCTGCCCTTTGGAATCTCTCTGTGCAGAGCTGTTAACTGCTCAGAGCAGTAGTCTGCCTCCTTTTGCGAGTGCTGTTTTGCAAGCCTACCTGGCAGACTATGAAAACAAACAAGGATGCTTTCCCTGGCAAGAGGCATGGCTGTGCACCACAAGCACTACATACATGTAGGAAGAAAACTTAGCCTGTCATCTCTCCAGCTTGCCAGGCTAAATCTCCTCCAAGCTATGAACAAAGCCTAAAAGTTTAGTTTTCTTGTGGCTCATTTTCTTTGTGCACTTCACTGTGAAGCTGCCACGGTGTTTATTCATAATTTCTCATTTTGTTCTTTCCTCACATGGTTCAAGCTGACTTTCTGGTGTAGATAGAGGTTATCCCTTTTGTCACTGGGGTGGAATGACTGGAAATGACCAATCACATCCACAAATTGCCCAGCTCTGTTCCTGCAGCATGGCTGAGGTTCATGGTCAAAGACTTTTTTGTGAATAGAAAGTTGTGAGTTCTAGGAATGCCAGTTTACTACTTCCTAAATTACATGCTGGTTAGCAATACAAAAAAATCCAGATTCTTATACACACAATTGTTTCTTTTTCCATGGATATGTATAAAGTGTCTCTGCACTTCTAAAGGTAGCTTTATCTTCTACTGTACCCATTTCTGCTGGGAATATTTGTGTGCTCTCTTTTACCTATTTTGTTTTGGTTTTTTTTTATCACCTTCAATATCTCTGAAAATCTGGACTGTCTGGTCCTATCAAGGGATTCGTGGGATCTGTTGATTCCACAGGTCAGAGACCAGGTCAGTTTTGCCCCACAGAGAAGAAGAGCCCAATCCTCAAGCAATAGTGTTCTCAGAGACACAGCAAGGGTTTGGGCTACCTGGACATAGTCCCGTGTGCTTCGGCACATGGGGGATTGGTCTCCCACTTCAGCACATTTTAGCACCAGTGGCTGCAGGTTTATCCCTAGAGGCAGCACTTCTCACGGTCTGACCTACAGTATCTCCTACAAAAGAGAATATAAGACTGCTTTTTTACTTGCCTAGGTGGCAAAAACCACATCCAAAAACATAAAAGCAAATTCAGCCTTTGTTTTCAAAGATGACAAGATTTGGCTGTAAGGCAAGCCAACAGTCTCAGGAATGACAGAATCAGAGAATGGTTTGGATTGGAAGGGACCTCAAAAATGATCAAAGATCATCTAGTCCCACTTGCCATGGGCAGGGACACCTTCCACTAGACCAGGTTTCTCAGAGCCCCATCCAACCTGTCCTTGAACACTTCCAGGCATGGCCCTCCACAACCTCTCTGGGCAAACTCTTTCAGTGCCTCAGCATCCTCCGGGTAAAGAATTTTTTCCTAACATCTAACTTAAATCTCTTTTAGTTTAAAATCATTCCCACTTGACCTATCACTACCTGCCTGTGTAAAAAGTCACCCTCTCTCTTTTTTATAAACCTACTTTCAGTATTAAAAGCACAAGGCAAATTCAGCACTCCAACCGTTCTGCTCTAACTCATGGATGTGGCATTCCCAGATTAAATGGTTGGACTTTATATCATAAAAGGCCTTTTCTAACCTCAATGAGTCTCTGGTTCGCTGTGCTTAATTCTGTTTTTCTGAAGCTCTCTGACACTGGCTGACCCTCTGGATCAATAGCACAGCCCGCCAGCTGCAGCCCCAGGCCTGCTCTCTTTGGCGTTCACACCTCCCAGCTGGCACCGGCACAGAGAGCTAAATATGTGGTTTTGTCCTGGCAGAGGCTCCCACACGCCAGGCATTTGGCTGAGAGCTCCTGCCAGAGCAGCTGCTGATATGGGAGCAGGGGGAAGAGCATCAGGCTGCCCACAGCTCGCCCACGTCAAACAGAGAGCAAGCGAGGAACTGGAGTGTGCAGAAGAGGGACCTGTGGGTGCTGTGATAATTCTGTTCAAGTTTATGTAGCCTCTTTCAACTGAAGAATTTAAAAGGGATTTTTTTGTCCAGATGAGCTTTTCACGGAGAAAAGTAGCTAAGGTACCAGTCTGAGGTCTCTCAGGAGATGCTGATCCCCTTGCAGGATGAAGCCCTAAATATGTCAGCAGGAAAAGCGAGATAAGGAGAGGTCCTGCAGAGCTATTCCCAAACCATCCCCATTCTCATTCCACGGCCCCTTCCTGTGCTCGCCTGTTTCCAGGAATCACTGGCCTGCTGTTGAGAAAGGCGGCTGAGCCCCGGTTCCCAGCGGGAGAGGAGCGGGGCCTGCAGTGCCCAGCCGCGCATTCTCCCGGGGACAGGAGCTGCCCCTCGCACCCGCTGTGCGCCACAAAGGGCCCACAGCTCGGCAGGGAGCTCGGCCTCCTTCCCTACCTCCCTCAGCCAAGGCAAAGGAACAAAAGCAGGGACTTTGTCTCCCCTCTCCTCAATACCAGTGTCGGGGGCAAGGAGGAGGCAGTGAGCTCTGCTCCATCACCTCTCGGCTCTGCTGTGAGCGTGGTCCTCACCTCTGCGCCAAGACTTCAAATCACTCCCTGCCACAATACGTGGCTCTAGTCCACTTGCCTTTTACATATTTGGGTCCCTGTATTCAGACACTTTAATTTACACATTCCTAAACACTTTTGAAGAGCTGGTCTCCAGTTCAGCAGCTTGCAACCTCATTGGAAGGACAAACTACTGAGCAAAACTCCAGTCAGCCTCACACACTTCATTTCCCTAAGCTCCCTCAGCACAGAGCAAGGAAAGAGGCCCCTTCTGACATCTTTCAGATTTGCTAAATTAGCCATCTAGTCTGAATCACCTTCTGAATGGACTTGTCATGCTCCATTGGCTACAGAGGGAGCTTAAGGACAGCCTCTGAGATTAACCTCTGACCCCACACACAGGGGTGGTGGATGTTTAGCACTGACAAACTGCACGAAAGCCTCTGAATCAAAAGTGTTAACTGAGAGTGTAATACTAAACTACAGCATAAATCACAATAATGGCTGTTACATCGTTGTAATTGCTGCTAATAACAACAGCGAGTAAAGTATATTTCTGGATTTAAGATTAGACTGTTTTTCATCCCCCTTGATGAAGTCTCTAGAGACCTGTAGCATAAGTGTTGCGAAGTAGGAAGGTGGCTGCCTTTTCCATTGCCTTTTTCTTACTCTGTTGTACCAGTTTATTGTGACCCTTATGTGCAAGGTTGCAGGGCACCCTGCACTGAAAGAAAATTGACTGGTCTCTTTTCTTTGCATGTGAGAAGATAGAGCAGTAGCTTATTTAGGGAGCTTTCCTGATAAGACAGCAAGTAGCAGTTGTGATAACCCAGGCCCAGTTCAAATTCAGCTGCTTACAAAACAGTCTTTATCTGTGGGAGTGTATGTTTTGTCTCTGAGACACTCAGCTATCCAGGGGGTGTGATGGACCCCATCAGCAGAGGAGGACAGCAGCAAAGAGAACAAATGTGGCACTTCACTCCCAGCTAAGGATAAATGGAGACCTCGTCTTGCCTCCCCTTTTGGCACAGGGAAGTGTCCTGTTGAGTCAGTAGGACTACGTGCACAGCACTCATGTAAATTGTTACAGGACTGAGATATTGCATATTTTGAGATCTTTTCACATTATATCATGAATCTCAAAACATTTTTCCATGCTGAAAACGGGTCAGTTCACATTTGGAATATATCCAAAATCAGGTCCTAAATTCAACATAAATCTTTTTTTAGTATATTTTGTCAGATATACTAAATATAAGTGTGTATGTGTGCATATATATATATGTATATATGACCTACATATTTTTAAATGTCAGATATACTTGGCTTACCTTGCAGCCAGTTGCAGCAACCACTCAGGCAAACCTGTATTTGGGACAGGATTCTTCAGTGCCCCAGTCTGTATCCATCCTTGTGTCTTCTTCTAATACACACACACAATTTTTTGTTGTGCTGATCACATCAGGGATTACGTCAGGGATTCTAATGCCACTTTTCAAAATCACTTCCCCCTAAAATTTCTTCCCGTATCTTTTAGCCCCACAGAAGTTTAAAGATTGTTTACAACAGTGACTCCATGTAATTGCAGTCATCAGGGACACGTTTCTTCCCAGGTCATCACTCAAACCCTGAATTCTGTGAGCAGTGTGAGGCCCAAGCCCAGGCAGAAAGTGGAAGAAAAGAAGAAAGCAAACAAGCATGGAAGAAATTAAAAGAAAGGAAGGGGAAAATGACAGTATGGATAATATTGCCTTGGGTTACATCTCTTTGGCTACTACCTCCACCATAAATGCTTTGAGGAGAAATTGGAAGTTGGTTCAGCCTTCCAGCTGGAGATTCCTATTGCATCGAGCACATCCCCAGGCAGCCACTCCACCAGACTGAGCCCCACTGTGCATCCACTGCACTTGACCGAGGCTGAATATCTAGAATGTCTAGGGAATTGTAACAAATAATAAAAATTTAAAAATCAATGTAACAAAATAAATGTAAATAGAAAATCTTTCAGCCAGAAACCCCCCACATAATTATATACATGCAGAACTCTTTCATTAGGAACAACAGGGTTTTTAAAATTGTATATTGGGGTGGAAAAACCTGTACCTCAAAATGCAATAGCATGCAAGCTAATTATCATTACGAAAAGATCTTTGCTTTTCCCCCACTGCCAACATAAAACACTTTTTTCTATTACTCTGTCTCCAGATCTTCCAGTAAGAAATACAAAAAAACTCCTAAACATCTGTTAATTAATTGAAAACATTTTTTTTAAGGTAAGTTTTTGTTGCTTTTTTTGTTTTGTTTTGGTTTTTTTTTGTGTTTTGGTCTTGCAAGGCTTTATCTACTGAAGAGAACAAAGTAAAAGTTACTGACCTTTTCAGATCCAAGATTTCATCTTTTGCTCCTGTGGTAGAAATGGTATAAAGCAGCAAAGGAAATGTGTAACTAGGACATGGAGACTGAATAAACACTAACAAAACCCATTCTTTGCCAATGGAGACAATAAATGTCAATGGTGACTGTGCAGCAACAAAGCCTTCTGTAACTCAGGGTACCCAGTAAGGATGGAGATATTCTTCTGTAAAAGATACTCTCTGTGTGTATGCATATTTATATTTAATGTCAAATCTCATTTGACCATAAATGTAATAATCTTTCTTCAGAAATGCTCCCAGTGAAGATTTTATAAGAGACTTGTGTGCTCACTACAAGATTAAAGGGTTTTTTTTCCCTTCAATTTGGGTTTCACTGGAGACAATTATTACCAGCTAAGAAAAACAGAGATCTTATGTAGATAACTTTCCATATCACCATAAAAGATAATAATGGACAAAACCCTGGATTACTACATTGTGAAAAGGTTTAATCCTGAACATGAAGAGTTCATTTTGCAAATTCTCTGTTCTCAGTGAAAATCAGGTGTTGCTGCATCATCTACAAGGTAAGGGAGGAAGTGAGTGTGCCTCTATCATGCATTTGAGTATGAATTACAAGTCTATCCATGGGAGCCCTGGTGGTGTAGTGGTTAAGCATCTGGCATAGCAATTGCCGGGGCCCAGGTTCGATTCCCGGCCAGATACTCCCCAGGCAGGCAGAGCTCGTTAGCCCTGCAAGGGGGCAATCTGCCTACGCCCTGAGGAGGACCTCAGCTGCCACTGTCCAGAATCGCTTTGGCCCGGCAGAAGAACCTCGGGATTAAAGGGTGGGCTCAGATCTGCGCGCCCTGTGTCTCACCTAAAAAAAAAAATCCAATGCGCAGGCTGGAAGACCTGAAAGGAAAAAGAGGCCTTCCCCGGATCTTCGTACGCGAAGGCTGGCCAGCAAAAAAACAAGTCTATCCTGTGCAAGGCCAGAGGGATGATGAAGTGCAAACAGGCTGTTCACTTCAGCTGTAGTAGTGCTCCAGCTGGTCTCAGGGGTCTCAAAGTGGCTTGGTGCTGCTAGTTGTGTTGGAGTCCAGGAAAAACCTGGGAATTTTTCCTGTTCCTCTGGGTGAGCTGAGAGCACCAAAGAAATGAGGAGATGGTTGGTTGCAACTACCACAGAGTGCGTAGTTGTAGTTTTTAGGTTTTGCTATATATATTATATAGACCCAACATGGAGATTCTAGGGCGTCGGCTTCTTCATCATCTTCTTTCTTCTCCTTCTCTTCCTTTTCTCTCTGACATGAGTTCCTGTGATTTGTTAATTGGTAGATAGAATTTAGTGTAGAGGAGACATGTCAATAAGGTTGATATTCACTGGTTTTGGGAACAAAATAAGATACATAAAGTTTTCTAACTGGTTGATAATAGATATAAAAGCTACCTGCTTTGGGTAGCCATTGCCATTCTGCCGTCGTGTTCCTGGAGGTCACAGCACAGTCTGTGCCTCTGAGACTTTGATAAGAAAGGAAAATAAACAAGCTTTGAAACAGCAGAAAGAAGCCTCATTTCATCTTTTTGGGACATGGGACACTGAAGTAAGGAACACAGCCAGGCCAGGAGTCAGTGGGGTCCAAAGAACACCCCGACAAGTTGATACCTGCCTGCAGTCATCTCACTCCACTCACCTCTGGCAGTGCTCCTTCCATCCACAGACACACCTAATGAGCCACCACTCCAAAAGGTTTGGAGCACCAAAGTGGCAGCAGAACTTGGGTCTCTTCTGCATGAAGCCCTCTCCATCCGTGTACTCCACACATGACAAACAAAAAAGACACCACGTAGTAACAGAGATGACCTTCTAAAAGATGACCACTGCAGCCAAAAAGAATGGGTGCAAAAGCTCTGTGCCTGTTTATAGCTCAGTCAGCATCTGAGGACAGAGGTGGGTAGGACATGAGAAACCCAGAACTGTCTCCTGCACGATGGAGCTTAGGGAAGCTAACCCTGACTTGACACACTCCTCAAGCAGCTGACGGTGACTGACAGCATCAGGAATCTCACATCGAATACAAGAGCATCTTGAAACTTTCACTACTCAGCAACCTAAAAATGTAACTAACTTCTAAGCAGCATATTAAAAAGGAATTAAAATTTTTCTTTTGTAATTAAGCAATGGTGAATACTTGGTCTACTTTCCAAGGACAGGATTTAGGTTTCTGAGTCCATTAGTGGTTTGAGGAATCTACTGTCAGTTTTCATACCTTATAATACTTAATTTTCTTCCAAACAATTTCAAAAGCTCATATCAATCACCTTGTCTTGTAAAAAATGTGAAGCATCTCCCTCTTTTGGCAGTGATTGATGGAATGGTTTTCATGGAGTAATTAATTAATTATTCTAAGATTTTAACTAATAGTTGGACACAGAAACAAAACCAGAAAAATCATTTGGAAAACAAAGTAAATTTGGGAAAAAAGGACAATGAAGGAACTAAAAGAAAGGAGAGGAAATTAACAAAACAATGAGTATTACCTGAATTTCTGCATAATTCTATTTAGCTCATTAATGTTATGTAGTTTGTTTGTTCTACTCAAGTCTTAATCATCTCTCACCAAACACACACACAAACACAATAAAGTCACTGTTAAAGTAAAACAGCTGAACATGACAGGGCTGGGAATAACGATTTACCACTGCTTACCTGATAGTGTCATTTTCAAAAAACCCAAATTCTTCATCTGTAATCCATCATTGTGTCAATATTACACAGGTTGAAATAACTGTACACTGAAACAAGCTGCTTAAAAGAACTGAAGAGTTCCAGGAAATTGGGACAGACAGGCTTTGGTGTGCACAAACCAAAGAAATGTTTTCTGTTAGAATTGCTTTCTGGCAGACTTCTTCCTACAGAGTAAAACTTTTTCTGAATTTACAAATCTGTTTGTGTGACAACCAACACATACAGCCGACAAAAATCAGTACTATAAAGAGATACCATTAAGTACTTAGAATTAATTTAAGAAACTCCAGAAACGGTTTCCACAACCAAATGAGGACACCACGTGTCTGTGTATTAGTTTATTTAATTCTTTATCGCCACTAAGAGCAAGTAAATTATGCTGATACAATTGGTAAACATATACATTCGCTAGAGCCCCCACAATCCCACAGAGCTAAGGGAAACATTAAGGGATGTTACAGGATTAATGCTTTCGTTCTACAATATGGATATATGGCTTTCATACAAGTTTTAAAAAATTGAAAAGGTAACACACTGCTAGCTTACAAAATCAATATACAAACTGGAAAAAAAAAGGAAAAGGAACAGGAAAAGAAAGTAACCCATGAGAAGATATATAGCACTGGTTTAATAGATATATACAGAATTAGAAATCCATTGAACATGATATTCAGGCTTTAATTTGTTATTTTGACTTTCATTTCTCCTTTCGGTTTAACACTCAAAGCTACAAGTATTCAGATGGTTTCTCTCTTACTTTTATTTTTGCATCTTATTTTACCCATTTTCCTCAGTTTTTATTGGCAGAGCAAAAGACTTTTTCTGCCCGTGTTTCTATGTTCACACCTAACTGAAGCAGTTTGTCCACTTCGAAGCTTTGAACAAAACCCTTCCAATATATTTGGTGTGACAGAAGAGAACATCACTGTGATAGTAAGTCCTTTAGGCCATTTCACTGGCATGTGTTTCGCATTTCCCTTGGACACAGCCATCCTTAAACTGAAGTGCCGGCAAGTGGGAAGAAATCTAGCTCCTCATCCTGCTTGTGTATCCTCACTTAAAATAACAACACAGGACAAAAAGCTCTTTTCATTTCATCCACAGCCTGAAAACGTGGCAGCACTGGTCGTGATTCACATTTAGAGTTATGCATGCACCTTTCTGGAGTTTAGCTTCCCCACATGTGTATGTACATATATATCTATAAGTATGCATGTTTGTGTATTCAGGGAGCTGCTGTCTCTGATGCTGACATCTGCATGAGGTGGATTCTAGCTCCAAGCTGTGGCCTGTCTCTGCTACAGGTCACCTCAGCAACCACAACATATTCTGGACTATCACAGCCATTGCCTTCAGCTGTGAAAGTCTAGATGAACTACAGCATGATAATATGGGGAGTGCAATGAATGACCTAATGAGAAAAGTTACATCATGTCTTGTTGCCAGGTAAATTAGAGTGAAGGAGTTCAAACAGTGAAATTATTGGAATGAAATTGGCTGTGGGTAAGACAGCCCTGCAGAGGCTACCCATTTTCCTAGCTTTTCATCACTGAATTCAGGGTTAAAGGCTTTGTACAGTCTTAAACTTTCAGTGACCTTCTGAAACGGTCCGAGCCTCTGTTTTATCTCATCAATAAATCCGCTAATCGGACAAGTTTCCAGTTTTGTTGCAGGTTTTGTTTGTTATCATGGATTTTTAAAGAAAGGAGTCAAATCTGTAGGTGCAGGTATTCTCAGACACAACTCGTTCAAAGTCAAGTGATTTAAAGGCAGGAGATACTTACAGAGTTCTTTAGCCATCTGGGACTCCAAGACACTCCATATTTAAATGGTAAACTGCAGAAGGGGCTAAAGGATTGTACAACCCCACCGATGAGATAATAGTAGTTGAATATAGTTGAATTTTCACGTTTTCCCAGATTTTTGCTCCGTTCAGAGTGATGAGGCCACAAGACAGGTGGCCATTTGTAGTAGCAAATTAAGAGTAGCAGAAAGGGGCCATTAGGAAAATGATTAGATTTCAGCATTGTTTAGTTTTGGTCCAAAAGCAAAGTTTGATGCTGCTATGAACAAGACAACCTACATCTTCTCCACCAGCAAAGAGCCATGGGTGGAAGAGACTCCATGCTCTATACCTGCTCAGGTGAGTGTTTCACTATCCTTGAAACTCTATGCACCACGATAACTTGAAGACAAAAGAAGACAGTGGAAAAGGATACAGCTTCTTGCCACTATTTATCTAGTTAGGGTGTTTTTGTTTTCTGTGATTTTTTTGTTTGAAGGCAGACACTCCTGCACCAACGTCTCTAATTTTAGAGATGATCATTTGATCATTTCTGTTCCCTGGGAAGCCTTGACCAGGGTGAGTTATGAGGAAAGTTCTACCAGCAATCCACCCTCCCAGCAAATCCAGGGACTCTCTTTGCTTGCTATCATACTTCCTTGTTCATTGTCATATAATGATTAACAAGGTGCTACTGTGTCTTTCAGTTTCAGAAGGACACAGTTGGAGGAACTTGATGGTATGGGCTTCTGGGGCTGTTTTGCAGCAGTCCAGGAAGAAATGGAAGAATATAGTCTCAAGGACGAGGAAAGATCAGCAACATCCACAGAGGCTTAACTGAGAGGTACAGTGCCTTAGCAGAATTGACAGAAAACCTATAAATGCCACCAAAATTATGGATAAATGTGGGAAGGCAGGCAACAGCTATGATCTGTCTCTGCAAAGGAGAGAACTCAGTCTCAACCTCTCTGCAGTGCTGTCCTTGAGAATTAAAATGGATTGAATACAAGATACCTACTCCCACTGACATACTGCTTCCTTCTTACTAGGATTTGGGAGACACGAAAGCCTGCTGTGTCATATCAAAACAGTGTACACCTCACCAATATATTGCTTTAGAAAAGGGGTGAGTTTACCTTGTTAATGTTGCTGCAGTTCCTAGACTGAGGGAAAATCAGGCTGCTGTCCCACCCTCAACACTGACATTAGCCTATATGCTATTGTCTCCTTTTGGCTTTGCCTCCAGTTGAACACTTTCTTTTGAGGCTGGTGTGAGACTTTACTTTTCTGCAACACTTTACATTTGATTCTTTTTCATTAAGGCACAAATCGGGGAAAGCATAAAAACAAATGTGCCAACCAATAGTTCTTCCTTCCACACATAGGAGCATGCAAAAGAAGTTTGTATAAAATGCTCCTGACTTCCTATCTGTCTCTTCTTGACCAACTCTCGAAAGCTGTCTATTGATACATTTTAAAATTGTTATTCTTTCATTTCTTCTAACTTTTCTCCTCTTAAAAAGAGTTTAGCCCGGAATTAGAAGATGAAAATCAGTAAATTACAATTTAGCATCTACCTGCATGTACAACAAACATTTTCCCTTTCTGGAGCTTTGCCCTGAAGTTTTGCTGCACTTAGCAGACTGTCAAACAGGCCAGGCTGACAAGCAATTACTCTCATCCACCATGGGCATTTCTCTCACAAGACACGTCTAAGTCAGAAAATGTCCCAATCCTCAAATTCAATTCAAATCTTTGAATCAAGATTTAGACAGGCCTAACTGAAAGAAGCACTGCCTCAGCTTACTTAGAGACAGGGAAGGGAGATATACCCAAATACATTTAGGTTTAAACTGACTGGAATCCAGAGTCTGGATGCAGATTCATCCTTAGCTGATGTTCAGCAACTCACCCATCTCTTTTCTAAGAGATTTAAGTGCTCAGAGAAAAGGCTGCCATTTGGGGGATTTTTATCACCTCTCCATACTCTGTCACAGCTGTAGCACATGAAGATGTAATCCACTCCTCGAGAGGGAAATTCACCAAACAAATTTCTGTCAGTTAAACTAGGTAAGCAACACATCTATGCTAGGTCATTTTTCATTGTCACAGGATAGCACCAAGAGGGTAAACACATATTGCATCTGAAGTAGCCACTCCCACAGCGCTGTCAGACAAGCTTGCCCTCCCAAAGCAGGGAGGGTAGAAGATTAGAAAGCAAATAAGGAGAAGTTTCAGAATGACTGAAGTAGAAACTGATCAAGTTGGGTGGGAAGAGGTTCTGCTCAGAATCTTGCCTTTTGCTATTTTGATAATGTCACTAGTGAAACAAGGGCTCCTGTTAGGTACCAGGCACCTCCTTTTAGAGCTGACCCGACCAACCTATTCAGTCTTCCTCTGTGTGCTGCCAGGAATTACTTTATCATCTCCTGCATAGTTAGAGCTTCCACTGAATGTTTCCTTCTGGCTTATTGGAAATTTTCTTCATTTTAAGTTTATAAACTATTACTCCAATTTCTGTCAACAATAAGAGGCAATATAGATCTGAACATATGTGGCTGAGTTGTACATAAGAAATGTTCTCCTATTTCACACCCTTTTCTGCATTTTCTTCTGCTCCTAACATGGTGGTTTTTGTTTTGTTTCCTTGCTTTATGTAAACTCTCTTCATGAAGGCCCTATGCCACCACAGGAACTTGACTGGCTTCCTTCAATAAACTATTAGGAATGTCCCTTTAACAAGCAGTTTAAATGAAAGTGTCATAAGGTGTCAGAAGAAACACTGGGGAATGAATTTTCTTTATACTCACGGAGATGGAAATAAGAAGTCACATCTAAGGTTTGCTAAAGGATAGTCAAAGTGTTGGTCTCAGCCTCATTCCCATTTCCTGCCAGCTCCCTATGAAACATGGACTAGATTAATCAGTGTGAGACAGTGGTGCAACAGTGTTTGCACTCAAAGCTGAACCACTTTAAGTGAACTGATGCAGCATTTAGACAGACAAACCTTTGGTGAGTGAAAAAGTTTCTTTCTCCCTTTGCTTTCAGTCAGACCTACCAAACCATTAGTTTGAGGCACAAGCACAGGTAGACCTGATTAGACCATGAACAAACCAAATAGCACCCAGAACCGCCTAAATATGAGCATTTATGATTTTAGATTTGGTCATTGCACATCCACCATGCGTGGGGGACATTTTTAACCATACCACGAACTCAGGTATGTCTAACAGCATAGTCAAAATAACAAGGACATCAACACAGCCTGCAAAACACACCCAAGGAGTCTGGGAAATAATTGTGAGGCTAGTCTACCTTAAGCTATGTGCAGCCTTGGCTAGCAGGCTTCAGGAGCGTTTGGGAACAGAAGGACTTGCCTCACTGTGAGTCCACATCAGCTGCACCCACCACGTGAGAAAAAAAGAGGGCAAGCTTTGCAATTGTTACAATTTTTTTTTTTTTTTTTTGCATAGAAAAGGGAGTGATGTTAGCATGAAAAAAAGAAGACTCTGCTTGTCTACAAGCTAATCCCAAGAGAGAAACGTGATTTACTCAAAGGAACACAACCTGCTGCAGCTTCACTGAAGTCAGTGGGTACCATGCAGGAGGGTACAAGGGAAACTACTCCTCTTGACCAGCAGGCAAGCCTGCAGCCTACACAAATGACAAAGCTTATTCCTTGCTGTTGAATTTTAAGATTTAGAATTCAGAAGCAATGATTTTGAACTTAATTTGGGCACTGAAATCCCTTATGTCTCCTCTAAAAATTTTGGTCTGCTTGTTGTCAGCTTGTTAAACAACCCTTTACCTTGAGACAGACCAGCCATTTGTCACATCTTTTTCCTACTTTGTGACTTCTCTCAGGACTCACAATCATTTAAATTAGGTAAAAATGAGCAAACTGAAAAGCAGCTGGTTATAATTTTTCTTTTTTTTTTTCTCCTTCTGACTATATAAAAAAAAAAAGAAAAATCACAACTATTTTTATGTTGACTAAGTTTTTTCCAAGGTCTTTTTTCTTATATAAAAATGGAAGAAAGTAAAAGGTACCGGTTTTATATTTCCCTTCTGTTTTACTAAAAGATAAACCAAAAATTACTTAATTCGTATTGGTTTCAGGTCCCACAAATTGTCCCTTTTTTGGTCAAAAATATGAACTACCTCTGGTGGTTTCCAAACAGATTTCTCCTTTTATTTCCCACCAGACATAGTATTTTTTAACCAGCTATAATTAAAATCAACAGGAATATTGCCACTCATACAAAAGGGAGCTGGGTCAGGCAGAATCACCACAATTTCAACTAGATCTTTTATGAAAAGGATATTCTCCCTTCTGTCAAAAGGAACAAATACAGCATTTTTCAGCTTTTATAGGTATAATGGAGGACACTACCATCCACCAACAATGATATGCTGAAAAGTGGAAAGTTTTGTCATCATTCCACTTTGAATAATCATTGCTAGAATATCAAGAAAAATTAGGACTCTTTTGTGTCCAATTGTTGAAAGATTTTAGATTTACTGCCAACATCCAAAATATGGTTAAGGAAAGGAGTGCTACTGGTTTTTACCTGTAGATGGTGACGTTTTGGAATGAACATTAAGCACACATCCAAGAAAAATCCACACTTGTAAATACTCAACAAAATGCCCCCATCCTTTCCTTAAACAAACAATTTCATACAGTTATGCAGATGTAATCAGAAATTAAGAAACAGGCCTCAATTTTTCAGATATAAGGTCCCAAATCTTAAATGTAAATGCATCCAGCCAGAGTGCTATGTTCACACAGGGTACCACTGGCTTCAGCAGAGCTCCACACAGGCTCAGGTTCTGCTTGCATGGACTAATTACCAGATTGAGACCTATGGCAAGACTTGAGAAAAAAAAATTAAAAACCTCTACATTGTTCAATATACAATAGACATAATTTTCTAAATGAATTTGGAGTCCCTTATTACAGGACTCTAAAATTGTTGTTAGGGTTATACATTAAAAATACTAAAGTAATAAAAAAAAAAGGATTTTTTTTCTGTGTTTGCTTTTTTCCTTCTATGGTACCATTAAGCTATAAATAATTTTAGGATAAAATGCCTAGGTATAAATGAAACTGTTAACTGATCATGTTTGCTGATGTCCCTTTCTCACATTGCCCAAGTTGACTCCATTAATCCAGCATCTTCTCTTGTTTCTTGCCTTCCTTTTTCTTCTTCTTGGATTCTGTCAAGACATAACAGTAACAATAAAAAATTAGTGTCTAGCAGGCACTGCAATAAATTTTATTTAACACCCGTGCAAGTTCCCCTTTTTTTTTCTCTCCATGCACATAAGAATTGTTTCCTCATTTTGAACAAAGAAAGGGAAAAGAGAAGGAAAAGAAGAAAAATAGCAGGAAAGGCCAAGGCAGTAGAGAAGATGGAAAGGGAGTTGCATGTTCTGTTTAGAACCCTCCCTATCTGAGGGGCTGACCCTGTTTGGCATGCAAAGCATTGTCTCAGGAACTTGCTCGGAAAATAAGAAAACAGCAGGCATCTCCTGGAGAAACGGGGTCACGGCTCAGCAGAGAGCTGGAAGAAAGCATTGCACACACTACCCACACATATACCCTTCCCCTGCTTCCTTTCTGTCTCATTGTTAGTCTTTGGCTTTCTCTGAATGTGCCAGCAGCTCCAGAGCATGGGGAGAAAGCTCTCTTGTTTCTGCAGCTCCCCCAGTGCCAACCCTTCCCCGTTCCCCCAGGACAGACACCTATGTGCACTCGGGAGGCAATGGAAGCTTGGCCTGGGGTCATGGCAGCACGGCCTGGATGAGCAAAGGACTAAGGAGCACCCACTTCTCCAATTAATTTGGGGTAAATAAGGGAAAGGTGTGAAGATACAAGTGAAAATTTATGTATTACGCTACCACCTGCAGTAACTTTCACTGTACTGTAGGGTAATGCGGTATTCTACAGGTAAAGAGAATTCACAGAGGGACCTACAAAATTAAGAGGATTAGGTGCTCTTGTGTCACGTGCCACCTTGTAATGGGGAAAATAACAGCACTCCCTGGGAACATGAATAACTCCTTATTGATATCAGCACAAAACAGCACAACAGAGCTGCTGTGAAGTGTCATTCCTGCAACCAAAACAGCAAGCAAGCAAACCCAGGTTGGACTTGACCCAGCTTTCATCAACCAAACCAAGCAAAGCTATCACAGAATCATGGAATATGCTGAGTTGGAAGGGACCCAGAAGGATCACTGAGTCCACCTCCTGGCCCTGCATAGGACCACTCAAAAAAACCCACTCCATGTTGCCTGAGAGTGCTGTCCAAGGTAGTGTCCAACACTACCTCCGGTTGTGTTAGTTAAATAGCAACTATCACGTGGAATGAGCAGAAAAGCACTTGGCCCTTAAGGTGGTACTGTTCTTTGTGGATACAATTCTTTTCCCTCTGACTCATTTACATAACACAGTCAGTCTAGGAATCATCAGCTGTGGTAAAAACAGCTTATCCTTATTAAAACCAAGGCAACTGCACCAACATCTTTCAGATATGGATAGGGCCAGGTACCTCCAGCTACCTCCAGCAGAAGGCAGTCTATTACATTTCTCTGATGATTGTTTTTCCCCTTTCCTAGTGTTTCAAACCAACATTTTTTCTTCACCTATTATAACAAGGCAATTTTTTTTTCCAATAATACTTTAGTCAGAGCAAAATAAAACACTTGTTTAGTCATATAATCTGCACTAAAATCTCTTTCCCTTAAAAACTTTGCTTAAATTTCAAAGGGATAGTAATTTAAAAGAAGAAGTAATTTTTTTTCATTTGAAAATTAATTTTCCCCCCTACCTTTGCACATGTCTGTGTGTGTGCTTGCATGTGTGTCTAAATGTAGTCTGGAGCTACTCCCAAAATCTATTTCATAACCTGTCATTTGAAAAAGTAATCTTTCATTTAGTTAGTATCTAATTTGCCTTCAGCTAAAGCTTTCTCCCCTCCTGAAAATTTCCTGTATCCCTCCTCCACCTCTTTTACCCACATCCTCCACTTCCTCTAATTTTGCCTCTCTGTAAGACTGACTCTCCTAGATTCTGTATTGATTGCACTCTCCCTCATACTTTTTATTCCCCACACAACACCACTTTCTCTGCAAGAAACAGTGGCATTTTATCAATCAGACCGGCACCGGAATCTGTGAAATTTATTTAGACCCAGCACAAGCAGAAGGGCACCATACAGACTTCAACCAAATTTACTACGAGCAAAGGAGACATATAAATGCAGGCAGACTGCTAATAGGACTCTGCTGAGGAGTTTGTGCAACTCCTGAAAGGAATGAGATCCCCACCAGGAGAAGACTTTGGTCTGGAGTCATGTGAATGCACCAGGTCCCCATCCTCACTTGACTTGAGGTACCAGACAACTCACTGTTTATCCATTTGCACTTAATCCCTTTGGGTCCACATCTCTTCTCCATTCTTCCCTGATGTCTACCTTGTGGTAATTTTCACATCACCCAAACTGCCAAACCCATCTACCTACAAAGACAAGTGACTCTGCTTTGGGCCTCAGCGGAGTAAAGCTGTCATGTGGCAGATGTAATTCCTCCCTCATTAAAAGTACTCACAACACCACAGCTTCATCTTTCTGACAGGTAATCTGTATTGATGCACAGCATATTTGCTCCTTCAAACAATAAGCATACACAGAATTGTGGGAATATTATTAAAAAAAAAAAAAAAAAAGAAAACTTCTAAAATATTTCCCAGCCCTTAGGCTCTTTTAAAATTCCTACCACAGACAACAATACTCATGTGCTGACCCATGGAAACCTTGATGATCATATGCTCATGCACAAGTCTGTTCACAGCTATACTCCACCTGTTTTGATTATGCTCAAGGTACAGACTTATGGTATGTCCATGGCTAACAATGTATAAAGTTGCTTTAAGATGCACTTTAGGATGCTCATGTTTTTTCATTTCTCAGACCTACTCTGCATTTGCGTCATTCAGGCTTTTATTGTCCTCACCTCTGTTCGCCCTGTGCCACTATTTCCACTTTCATGACATGCTATTGGGTCAGCTCACACAGCTGCAGTGGGATCCACATCAGCCTGCCAGTGCCACCCTCCCCAGAGTAACCAGGCATGACTGGAAGTGTCACCAGGCTCCAAAGGCTGACCAGCCCAGAGTACAATGCCAGCTGTCTTCCAGCTCAGTAATCTCCCACTCCAGCATCAGCTGTAGCCCTTTGCCAGTTAAGCAAGGGAAAGATCCCCTAGACACACTGCGCGCAACAGTCCCATTCAGTTTCCTATTCCATACATAAAAATCATCAAAATTCAATTCAGGTTAGCACAGATTGGATGCTAAGACCTTCAGCTCAGCCATTTCCTACCAGGCATCTTAATGTGCTCCCATCAGAAATTACAGCGACGCTCTAAGCAGTCCCACTGAGACAGCCTTTGTGATGGGGAAGCCACTAACACGATTCCACATCTCACTGAACCCAGCAACGCTCACCACTGAGTCAGAAGCAAGCAGGAAAAGCTGCCCAGTGGACAGAGACGACCCAGAGCAGAACCCAGTCGTTTGCAGGCTCTTTGGGCCTAGAGCAGCCTCCGTCGCCTCACCCACCCCACTGAGTGCAGTATTTCCACAGGCAGAGCCATGGATCTGTGCACCAGCCCTTTGCCTTCAGGGATTCTGTTTGCTGCAGGCAAGTGCTACCAAAAACATAGAGGGAAGCTACGGCAAAACCACTTAACCAGATGAAACTCAGGTTCACACCAGCCCACACAGAATTTTCATCTGAATCCACACACTGCCCTATTTTCTTTCAAGTCAGGTGGCCCACTTGTGCCAGACACCAGTCGGAGGTATCTT
The DNA here is from genome assembly GCA_013396875.1 of Vireo altiloquus. Lineage (NCBI taxonomy): Eukaryota > Metazoa > Chordata > Aves > Passeriformes > Vireonidae > Vireo > Vireo altiloquus. The sequence goes on from VZRF01000916.1 coordinate 47,903, forward strand.
TATGAGCTATCGATAGAATTCAGGGTCCAGAGACACAAGAGCAAAGCAAAAAGCAAGATGATAATCCTGGATTTCAGAAGAGCAGACTTTGGTCAGTTCAGGGACCTGCTCAGCCAGGTTGAGCATCCTGGACCAGGGCACACCCAAAGAGCAAATTCCCAGTGCCTGGTAGTCCCTGCAGTGTGCAACAACCAAGCGTTGCACAGCCCCTCTGCTCCCTCCTGGAACCAATTTTCTTCCACCAAGATAAAAAACAAACAGCCCTGCAGGAGCAAAGTGTGTCAACGCACAGACACTGAATTATCTAATAATTCTAATAATTCATCATGGGCCCAGAATTGTTGCAAACCTTAGATTTACTCACAGGATTAAAAACTGTGTGGTCATGGATAAGCACTGGACCCACTTCTGTGGGCCCATGATGACCAGTAACAAAAATTTCAGTCAGGATCTTACTGAGTAAACAAGTTAATTTGATTAGCAGAACTTTCTCTATGCGGTTTGGAATTGCAGCAGCCCTCTTTAAACAGCCATCTTTATTCCAGAACCTCATTCTTACCATGCAAGCAGCAAATGGAAGTAATTTAGTTGAACAGGAGCCACACACCATTTGAAGCCACTCTTAATGTATAAGGCACAAAAGGGAGGTAATTACATTTTAATGGAAGTCAAGCTTTGTAAGCTAAGATTTGCAGCTATTTGTTTTCATTTGTTGAAAAGAAGAACAATTCACTCATGGCACTGCTGAATCCCTGTGCATAAAAGTCAAGCAGTGTCCCCAAAAGCAATGTAAATCATTTAAAAGAGCAAAACTGTGCTGATGGAAGGTTAGAGTACAAAAATTCCACATCAGATGTTTAGGATAAAATTTTCCCAGGACCTAGGACTCAGTCCCACTAAGCCCAGAGGAAGGAATGATTTAGAAAGGCCTCTCTACCTCTCCTTAGAGCAAATTTTCCAAAGCACCAGGTTGCTATGTGGGTAAAGGGCAACGGTGCCATGGGGTGCAGGGAGCTTCTGAATTTTGGGGATGAAATGCCAATTCTTGTGGAATGAAGAAGTCTTTACTTTGGTAAAATCAAGGATTTTATACCTTGGTGGGGAAAAAAAAAAAAATCACCTTAAAGAAATTCACACTCCTCTCTAGGAACAGAAACTCTATTATCTTGAGATTTCCATGACTGTAAAAACAAATCCCTGGACTTCCAAAAACCCTTTGAACGTGGTGTTTCCTTTTCTTGTAGAGAAAGAGAACTTTTCATGGCTATCCAAATCCTTTTCTTCCTATTTTCCTGTACTATATATAGCATTTATGTATTCCAAGTGGTTTAAGAAGGAAAAACTATATTATGATAGCAACATTGTTCCATAATGAATTCTTCTGTTAAAGTCTCTTTGAGAAACACAGTTCTACTGGATGGGAAAAAAAAGCAATAATCCACCATCTGAACAGCAGCAGCACCTCTCCAATCAATCAATGGCCTTGATGCAACTTTTACTTCATTAAGAGAGTGCAATTGATTATATCCCTTATATATTAGCCTGTGCTCCTTAACAGCTCTCTCTAGTTATCTGCGTTCCTCAGTTTCTTCACACTTGTGCTCAATCCTCTCCATCAGGTTTTGTTCTGCCTCTCACTTTGCTAAAGTTTTGTTTTGGATAGACTTTGATTTGCTCCTAGTTGAACACAAGACAGACTTGATTTAGACCTAAAGGGTGCAGCTGCCCCATGTAAGTCAGAAAGTCCTGCTGCAAAGTGTGTTATGATGGGGAATAGCCAGATTTATGTTTGAATAGCCAGATTTATGTCTGTAACAAATACTAACATATCTGACAAAGGAATGGAGCCAAGTCACCACTCACAGAAAGTGTGTCAATTTTTCTTTCTCATTGGAATTGCAAGAAGAAATAAATGTAGGGGTAAAATAATCCAATTTGTTCTACAATGAGCCACAAAACTCTTAAATGATCTTAGACAGTCAGAAGCCATTTCTTGAATCTGACATACAGATGTAAGACTTTTAAAACCCTTCCTTTAACATTCTTACTTAAACTAGTCAGGAATTACAGGGAGCTTTTATTTAAGACATAATTTGCTGAAACCAAAGACTTTCATCAGAAGGGTTTCCCTTTGATGATTTTCTTCCTTCAAATATCTGTGAGAAAAAGTTTCAAAACTGCCTATGCACAGGCACTCAAAAGACCACAAAGACACACACGATTTCTGATTTTGCTAGACGGCCTAACAGCCTGAAGGCAAAGAACATGAAAGTTTCATCTAATTTTCTTCACATCTATATGCTGGCTCTCAAGATGTTAGATCTTAAGAATAGGTATTTGGAAGATTGCAATGGATAAATTTTCAAACCAAGGCTGTTTTGCAGCTGGAGTCTGCTAAAAGGGTCTGGCTAGCTGATTTCCAGAAGTAGCTCACTTTGCTCTGTGGTTGGCTTCTTCTCATCTGCCTGGGGTGTATTTGCACTGCTGCTCCTGTAGGGCAGGCACTTTCTCAGTGTCCTTCATCATGTTCTGTGCTCAGCACAAGAGGGACACAGTCCCAGCTGGCTCTTCAGCCCCCTCTCTGTCTGTGCTGTACACAAGACCCCTCTCAATGCCAGCAGGACAGGTGCAGGCACAGACTGATATATTCGGGGTTTACTCCCTGCATTCACATTTCTGCAGGAGATTGCTGAAACAGATAGCATTATTAATCCATGGGGACTTCAGTATATACCTATACAGCAAAAAGATCACCCAAGTCAAACTCAGACCTGTATTATCTGTAAGTATATAAATATATAAATATATATATAAAATGTTATTTGGCAGAAAGTTATTTGTGGTTTAATGTGAATAGAGAACCTATTTTATTCAGTTAGCTGTTGAAAAACAGGCACATGCCCTTCTCAGCTGTGCTTTCTGCATCTGCCCCAGATGAGCTCTACCCTCAGGGCACAGGACACGGGGATGGCTTTGATCAGTGCTCCACACTCTGCAGAGTTGCCTGCAAAAGTTTTGCAGTAAGCACAGATAGAAGGAAAGATAGAGAGATGGCAATGTGGAAAATGAGATGGAGGGATAAAGAAGGGGGAAAAAAAAAGAAAGCTTGAAAGGAAAGGAAGTGAAGAAATAGAAAAGGCCAGAACGGAAGGAACAGGACTTTCCCTCTGTGTCATTGCTGGGAACAGCATTGAGGGTAAACATTTGCTGATGGCATAGCTTTTACCACAGCAAATCCCACAGCTTAAGGCATTTTCATGGCTCAAGCCACTAACTAATGCCAAAGAGGCCAGGCTGCTCTTACAAGCCAGGAAAGTGAGACAATGAGCACCTAAAAGAATTTACACATACAAGGCTATTTAATCTTCCTCCCACAAAGGTCTGCATTATACCCTAAAAAAACCCCCTGTAGGTACGACAGGGTTAAATGAGAATTTGTCAAATCCAGTTCCTCATCTTTTGGGGCAGCACAGAAAAAAAAAAAAGTCTGAAATACAAACCAGGGGGTCAGAAAAATATGGAGGTTTGGTTTTCCATGAAAGATTCTATCTCAAACCAGTACACATCCCAATGTTTTTCTTTTTAAAAACACCCATAAAAGTTGCAGAACAACAAAAAATTGAAAAACATTTAGTTAAAAAAAATATTTCTTTTCTCCCTCTCCTACATGCATTTCCTTCTCCCTGGAATTAGGCTTGTGTCAATCAGATTGATATTATGCTATGATCTGATAAAGGCATTCAAATTATTTATCCAAAGAGGAAAATTTTTCAAAGGTACAAAAGCAGTCTCAAGGGAAACTACAGCACAAAGCCTCCAAGAAACCTAAGGAAATGGAACCAGAAAAAACACCATTAAAAGACATCCAAACTTTATTAGTTATGGGCTGCACTGGCAACTTATAAGCAGCTTGAGGCTGGTCCACACTGTAAGCACCATTGTGTTTTGTTTTTCTTATATAGCTTATTCTCATGCCCATTGAAATCGAGAAACATCATATTTCCTCCTGTTATGGCAGCAAGGAGCCAAATGACAGAGATCTGTCTCAGAGCCTAAAGTTTCCTGCGAGTTTCACTTCATCTTGAAACAGAAGCCCTGTCCTCAGACTAGCACGGGGCACTGGGAAACACAACCAAGCATTTAGTACCCAGCCTCGCCCCTCTGGACCACCGTTTCTCCTCTTGGTTTTCACATTTCCCAGCGCCATAAGGCATAAATTATTCATGGCAAAACTGCTTCTCACAATGTTTATGCAGTGCTCAGTACAATGGCACCCTTTTTCAGCTGGGGCCTCTGGGCACTCATGCAATACAAATAATCATGATGATAGCAACAATAATAACAGCCAGCTATGCTGTTCCCACTGGGCATACACTTCCAGTGTCCTGTCCCACAGAGCTCAGATCACTGCATTTCACTACAGGCTCCTGGTCAGTGCCAGGGGCCATTCTTCAATAAACCTGTCTCACCCTTTAGAACAAGAGAAAAACCTCCCAATTTTGCCTTTCAGGTTTTTCTTTAACTATCACAGCTGTTTCCTAATATGAGAAAATCCCTCATTTTTATAACTAATTAGTTTGAGCAGATTCTATTATTCTGCCTCCTGTAATACTAATTATTACACTAGCTGCATGCCTGCACGACTAATGAGTTACATTAGAGATGGGGAATTCTAAAACCTACAGAGGGAGATACAGCATGACTGCAAAGCCAAAACAGGAGACACCAGCATCTTTCAAACAAAAGAAAATCGCAGCCCTAACAAGTCATTTCCTCCCACTCTGTGTCCCCTCCAGCTGCTCTTTGTGCTGTTGCACAAAGGCAAAGTTGAGGGAGGGCACCCCAGAAAAAAAAAGCAACTTGTCCAACATGCAAAATGAAGTGGCCCAATTGTATCAGTGCAGCCCCCAGTTTGTCTGAGCAACAAATAGCTCAGGTGAGCAAGTCACTCATAGCCTGCTCCTTGCAACAACCAGCAGTGAAGTCATCCTGCCAAAGCTGGTCAGTCTGTTCTGGCAGCACACTGCGAGTAAGATGTTCTCCCTACAGGTAGGAATCTGCCACTGGAGTGCTCAAAAGCCACAGGTTGTTTTCTTTTCCTGCCACCAAAGCAAAGACAGGGATATATATACCTGCTCATTAACACAAGTTCATCTCTATGATTTGACACCAAGCTCCCTAAGAAGCACCCAAGATAAAATGGTGTTTAACACTGATGGGAGTCCACTGAGATTACTGACATCAAAACCAAAGACCCTAATTAAAAACTGCAGTTCAGACACTCACCTTGAAGTCAATTGTCACATTCTGATAACTTCATTTGCAGACCATGATATGGTCTGCCCCAGTTTATGATAAAAGGGAGCAGCAGCTACTAGCTGCATGCCTAGGCCTGCCCCTGATACTTAGTCAATCTGGGAAATTATTTAGCCTTTCTGACTTTCAATTACTACTTTCATTTTAATTAGACTTCTTGAGGTTCAAGGAGTGATAGCAGGACTAGCTAACTGCTTCCTGTAAAGATATGTAGATAAAAGAAACAAGGTAGGGCAGATTATTTATACTAAACTCTGAAGTATAACTCTTCAAATTACATGAAATGATTAAAAATACAGAGTGCAGTCTTTCCTCCACTGCAGTAGCACCCACACCGTGCCAAACTGTACTGGGAACTGTACTGACACCTTGCTATGCTCTCAAATGCTAAGCCTGATCTGAATTATACAGAAGAGATTACAGCCATTAGCAACTCAGTTAGGTCTTGCCTTCATGTGGGAAATGTTTCCAAACACTGCACGTCAGAGTATGTGATCTTTGGTCGGCACCTCAATTACTAAAGACAACAGTGGTGTGAGCAGTGCTAATGTTTGCCAACCTTAGCACACAGCTTTCCTGGGTGGAAAGGACTGAGCTGAGCCATGACAAGGTAACTCATAGACGTGATATACTGTAAATAAAGAGTTGGGAAGGGAGATTTATCAAAAAGAACTAAATACAGCCAGGTGAAAAAGTTATCAGAAAGGGGCATAACTCAAAAAAAAAAATGAAGGGTACATCGCAGAAAGGGCAGGCAAACTGCTTATTCTATTTAATTTTATCTTAATCGGAAGAATAAATATCTGAAAGTACAACAGTAATGGGGAGAGAGAGAGAGGAAGAATGAGAGCGACGGAAAGAGTGTAAAAAGAAATAAAGCCCATCAGGCAACCAAGCTCAATGAAAATAAATTCCTCCTCTCTTAGCAGTTAAAGCCAAATGTTTCCTGAATCCTGACAATACCCCATTCTTCTGCTTTCTGGCTGGCTGGAACCTGAACAAGCATCAATCAAGGTTGGGTGGGTGTGAAGCAGCCCAGATGGAGGATGTCGGAAGCATTTTGTGCTCCTCAGCGCAAGGCAGCCCTCGGAGCAGCCACTCGACAGAAGTGCCCGAATCTGTCACACCTCTCAGGACAGTGTAGGGACACCTTCAACACCCCCAGCCCTGCAGACACTGATTAGAACATGCAATTGTGTGTGCTAGAGGAGAGGTGCCTGCTTCCACTGGGATTTTGTGATAAAAATTATCCTTTCATTCTTTCCAGACTTCGTGGCAGGCTTTCTCATGACCTCATTTGTGTACTAAATACACAACAAACTGTGGTGCCTGAGACATCACTGTCACACTGCTGACAATCTCTCTGTCTAAATGCACAATAAGCAAGATAGAAAGATGTTTTTCATCCTGTGTTACCTATACTTTAGCCCAGCAGCCCAGGACCAAGCTACTGTCTTCCAGTCTGAGAGCATGTGAGAAAAGAGCCTGTCAGGAAGCCAGATAAAATTAAAACTCTTGGTTCATCATCTGCTCTCACTCTTAAATATAGTTGTAATCCATAATACAGCTGCTCAGAAGTAAAAAGTACTGACATAGAGCAGTTGCTAAGAAGAAAATATTTATTTTTTTAGTTTCCAAAATAATGAAGAGTGCTTAAAAAAGATTTTAAGGCTTTTCCATGAAGCTTACCAACTATAAAACAAATCTGTAAGAACACTTAGGTCTCCAGTTTATGAAGATGACATTGATTCCCAAAGTTTATGAGTATCTCCTGCTTTAACTTAGCACAAGTTTTGCCAGGCATCATAAAAGTTCCTGGAAAACCAAATCATACTTTTATCAACAAATCTGTAAAATTATAAACCCTGTGATTTTTTTGCAAGTATGATTTTCCTTTCTGTTAAGAACAGATTCAACTCCTATGAACAGCACTCATTTTTGAAATCATTAAGTGAGAGAAGAGAGACTCATCCTATCAGCAAAGCTGCCATATGTTGATGAGCTGGAAAGGTGGATAAGCAACAGCAGAGCAGCATCTATGCTTAAGATCAACCAATTTGCATTTTTCTCAAAGAACAGAGAAGGTGAGGAGGAACTTAGGACACTATATTACGTGAAGGAAATGTGTCAGGTGAAATTTGATGCACAACATTTCATCGGTCAGGCCTAGACAAGATAACCTTTCTTACCCACACTATTTCTGCCGTTCTTAAATAATCACATTAATTTTTTTTTTTAATTGAGGAGAATTTCAAAGGTCTCAGACACTCCGCATGCAATCAGTGATCAAAATTAAAATTATATTTAGCTGATTTAGTGGGTCTAATGAGCAATAAAGGTAGTATTACAACAATATTTTCTTCTTTCAACACAGATCTGTAGAGCACATGCTTAGAATACTGTTTAAAATGCAGTCTCTCCATAATAAAAACTCTTTTGCAATAATAGAAGGAGTTTAGGTAAGTCCAGTAGTGAGTATTCTTACTGTGGGTAAATTCTTATACAAATAATTGTCAGAAGTTTTAGCTTTAAAAGATGGCAAGTGACAAAAAGGTAAAAGATATATAAAACTACCATGGATTGGAGAAACTAAACAGGGGCTTTTAAAGACCTCATTTACAATATGAAATCAAAAGGAGAACTGATGTAATGTAGAGGTCACAAACACAACCTAATAGAATAAAAATTTCACCTCACTGGAAAGGGGATTAGTCAGGAAAACCACAAAACCCACACTTTTTTTCTGAATATACAGGTATTTTTCGGTGCAATATCCTCAGTCAGTTCGCATCTGCTTTTGGTACTCTCAGCCTGTTGCTGTCAGAGCTGCATTCATTGGTGCAGCTCTTGAAGCACACACCAGTCAGAAAGGCAACCATTCCCAGCAAAACAGATTCCTGGAACTGCTCAGCCCCTGACTCACGGCTCTGCTGCCAGAGCACCCAAATGCCAGAAAGCCCCTGCCCTGCTGCTCCAGGCAATCCTGGGAGGAATGGACAGCCCTTGATCAGCATCCACACATCTAGCTGAATGTCAATACAGACCTTTTGCAACACTGTGCCTCAGATAATAACCTGCTGCTTCCAAATCATGCATCGTGGGCTTTTTCTGTTACAGTCTTGCGGCACTGATGCAAAAGTTAGGGGTGTAAAAGGAGCCTAGCATATAACTGCAGATCATGTGAAGGGCTCAGGCCATTATCCAGTTCTCACTTCTCATCTCCATAAAAGGAAATTCATGAAGAATCTAGCTACAGATTGAATGCAGTTTAATTCTTTTCCTTCATCTAGTTGTGGGTTTGGACTTACCTCCAACCCGTAATTTCCTTCGCCTCAGGAAAGAAAACAAATACTCTCATTCCAGCCAACAATCCAGCACTCCAATTTTTAACTCGAAAATAAAGTTCAGTGGGGCAAAACTTTTCACACAGTACTAATCTGCTTGACCTAATTTCTCCCTCTAGTTCCTCCTGCTGGTGCCAACACACTGTCCGGCGTGGCTCCCGTGTAGTTATACCCACAGATCTGCAATATGGACTCAGCTCCAAGCCCAGGCAGGCAGTGTGTGTGTGATTCCCATGCCTGCTGCTCCTACTAATGCCAACAGCAGATGAGGGAGCAGGTGGCACGCAGGAAGATGCCGTGAGATTTCTAACGCGGATCAGGAGAGCAGAACTTCTGCCCACGGGTATTGTGAGTAAAACCTCCCATTTGTACCTATTTCTCTTCGTGCATTCCTTCAAATCAAGTGAAGTCGGGCCTCCTAATTAAGTCAAACTGTTTGCTGCAGTCAGTCCCAACCCAAGTTTCAGTCTCAGCTATAACTCACTCCTAGAATCTAGAATTGGTTAATGTTGACTCCAATCCAGCAATTTCTCAAGCTCTACCTTTAAAACTGTAACTTGAAAATGAGCCTGTGCCACGCAAGAGCACTGCCCTCACAAAACAATGCTGCATCAATGCTCGGCTTTGTCTCCCTGTTCTGACAGCCCTTGACAGAATATGGAAATATGACTCAGTGGAAGCAGGAGAAGGCAGAGGCTCCAGGGGCAGAGGCCCTCTGGAAGCACAGTAGGAAGCCTCATTCAGTAAACTCCCAAATGCTACTTAGGCATGGAAACTTAGTGAAAAAAAAACCCAGAAACAACTCACACCAAAAAAACCCCTCCAAACAACCCAAACCCTGAAAACATGAAAAAAAGTCCTACCCCCCAAACTACTACACAATAAAATCACATCTCAAAGCCCTTCCCAACCAGTCACTTCAACCCCTCAATGATGTTTATTGTTGCCAGCTCAACCAATCCAGGTGGTCTCTGAAAATCTAGCTGTAACTTTGCTGCTGCACAGCCTGTCGTTGCCTACACAGGTTCTAGGCTTGCCTGATAACTCCATGGATTGCCAAGGAAATCCAGTCACAGCCACGCTGGCTGCAGAGCAGAGGGATGCATGCACAGACACAAAGTGCCTGCAACTGCTCTGGTTGCACACGCAGAGCAGGCCACCTGTAGGTCTGCCTCCTATCAACAGTGCACCACAACACACAATTTGAAAATTGCTTGTCCCAGGTGCATCTGTCACACCTAATCACATTTATTTGTATTATTACCCAAGTATTCAGAGCCTGGAATGTGTCAAACCCTGTTGGTTTTAAGTAAACAAATGTCAGGGTAGCATAGCTTTTATAATCTACTTAAAACACATTACTTTTGTATCTCAAACAAGATCTCACAGTTTTAGCTCCCACTATAAATCATCCTATACACATAACACCTGCTACTCCAACAAAAGAGCACATTAACAGGCTTTAATGATTAAAAAGAAAATAAGTTTTTCTAAGGGCCACCTGGAAACACAAATGCAGGGCATATGTCTTTCTGTGTGCTAGGAATTATACTGTCAGTCACACTTAAATAAGGCATATACATTCTCTACTGTCCTTCCTGCTATGTTTGAATAAAGAATAAACAACCCCAAGGGTGAACAATATTTTCACATTTCAGTGTGCAGTGAGAAGAATATCCTTTCAATGCTACATGTCCAGAAGGAAAGCAGTCCTTTTTTCAACTAGTCATTATTCAATACCAAACAAAGCCTATATAAAAGATGACTTTATCAAGGGTTATTTTGTTCCCATCAACAAGTGAGTAATGAAATGAATTTTTACTCTGGAAGTCTAGTTGTGTCAGCAAACTGGTAACAGTACAAGTGGTCCAAAGTTAAAACTGGAGCCCCAAACTTCATCTTACTTTTCAAGTGCGAGACAGCCTTGACTATCCAGCTCAGGAATATTCCCTGCCTGAGCACAGAGAGACAGGAGCAGTGCAGAGCTGAGGAAAGGGCATGAAAGTGCAATATCCTGTACAAATGAGCTCTCACTGAAGCATGCAGGGCATCACAAACCCAGAGACTGAAATGAACTATCACGCGGCTTTCAGCGAACGGAATTCACCTTGAGGTTTGGGTTTGGTAAGCTTCCCACAGGGCTTTGAGATTGTGACAGTCTTCTGGCAGTCAGCGTTATGAAGGGCTCTCTTTAGGTTCCCGGTCCGAGTCTTCAAGGCCGTGTTCAAGTCACATTCTCCCCAGGCCTGGAACTGGTATTTGCACTCCGCTGCAGCAACGAAATAAAAGGCAAAATTTAAAACACAATGACCGAGTGAGAAAACAAAAATGAGTCTAATAGGATATCACAAGAAGCTGGTGCTTACAGACAAAAAGATGTGCAGCTGAGGAAAAGAATCCCAAGAAAACTTTAAAGATTGTTTGCAGTCCACCCCTCCCCAATGTTTTAAAATTTAATCCTCGTGCTTTTACATGGATATTGCATTTTTGTCATATAAAGAAAAATACACTGAGCTACGAATATAAACAATTTAAAGAAATAAAAAGAAAGAAACAGCAGTGGGAAACGTCATTTACATTCTATTTGGCTGTTTCTCCATTTGTGTGATGCCAGAGGTTACCAAATAAGGCTAGAATGGTTTCTAGAATGTATGTGCAACCATAAACTTTTCAAGTCTGAAACTGCAGCACTGATTGTGTTGGTAAGGTCATAATAATTTCAAAATCGTGCAAGCTGTCTACTAGAAAAAAATCCAAGTTTGCAAAAGTGATAAAATTTGAGTTTTGGACAGACACCTTGTCCAGGACAGATCTGATGAATCTTCTGGGACTATTACATATGAACCTTGTGAAGTGGATGATAAAAATGAAATACAGTGGTCTTCACCCACTCCTTTCAGTGCACACACAGGCAGCCAGCCCCCTGGGCTGCACACCACAGACTGCAAAGCCTGTGACAGCCATCGCAGAGCTTCACAGCTGTGAGCTTGCACTACTGCCCCACACAGGGCTGAACACCACCCAGAGCAGATTCCAGCATGCTGGAAGGGTGAGTCTATAATAAGTAGGTTATAAGGACTCTCTGCAGAGGAGCTCTGGGGAAGCTGCCTTTGACACCTTGCATGTTCTAGTTCCGATGAACCTGAAATACAGGACTAACCCTTTCACCAAGACATTTGCAGAACTAAGCAGAAAATACAGGCTTCCTGCTCCATATTTAAAATAAAAACTCAAATAAAATCCCTTAAGACAGCGATGCTGACCTCCAAATTGCTTCTTCCAGTTGCAGGGAATCTTACACTTCTGAGTCTTGGTGGTTTGTTTGCACTCAGCTCCAGTGCGAGTGCCCTCACGTGTCCCCAGGCCACAGTCACCACTGGTGGGCACACAGACACTCCACTGCCATTCCCCACAGTCAGACTTCTTCACCTTTTTCTCTGGATGGAGACAAGGAATCAAGCAAGAGAACTAATCATTACCCAGAGCCTATGGAGAAGTTCTCTAAATTTAACCACAGTAACAGCACCTGGAAGGGTGAATAAGGAAGGCACTCATAGCACAACTGGCTCAAAAGCAAAAGGTCTGACATGCTCTTCTCAATTCTACAGAGGTAAGTCACCCCCTTTGAGTCCAAAGCAGGATGATCATTCAAACTCAGTCCCACTGACATATTTACTCTTTGATATTCTCACATGGATTCTCATTTTCAGAAATCTAAAACCCCACAAGTATCTCTGACCAAAACATGCAGGAGGGCTCTCACTCACAGAGGACACTCCTCTGTCCCCAGTAGCTGGTGGCATGCAAACACCCTCAGCTCCAGCTTAAGCACTATACACCAAACAATGAGAAATGTGTGTGCTGATATCATGTATCACAGGATTTGAGCTCCTTTAGGGAACAGCTGGGGGATGTAAACTTTTGATTTCCTGTACCATGTCACATTCTATAACCGAATATGAACAAAACTTCAAAGGTAAAGGAGCTACATGGAGAAGTATTTTCAAAGCGCTGTTAATTCAGGTGGGTTTGTTGCTCAGGGACAAATGTAAAGATCATGATTTTATTTAGATCCTTACACCCAAGTCTTATGAGAAAAGACAGCAATGTTATGAAACCCAAGGGTTCACAAAAATAATTACTTAGGCTTCTAAAACATCACAAGCAACTGTAAATATATTTAAATTATTTTTCTTCTAAGACTTGCATGTTTATGCTAGCATTTTCTCATATTTCCACAAAGCCAAAATGGCCAAAAGGTTCCTTTTTTTACTGGGAACACTAATTCTGATAGACTCACAGATCATTTCATCTGGTGTATAAGTAACCTGAAAATAATGAGACTGAAAGAAAAACACCAAAAAATATGTTCTTTAAAAAATGTCAAAACCGAGTTTGACAGACATGAATTTTCCACCCCAGGCTAGTTTCTCCTGTAATGAGGTCTGAGTTCACCGCTGACAGAAAGCAAGTACTGCTGGATGTCTGCCTGTCTGTGCAACAGCGAGTCAGTACAATTCTTTGTCAGAGGATTTCCACATCACACAGCATCAGCGTAGCACTGTCATTTATAACACTGAACGAGTGACATAACTGCTCTTTCACCACTCCTGTTTGGTTCTCCCCAAGTCAAGCATGAAACTATTCACGGAGCACATTTTAAGCTGCTTTGCAATATGTGCTGTGTGATAAACCAAGGACTCCAGTCTCTGGGGCTGTCAAGCTGCCACTTGACATGGAAACCACTTTCTGTTTCCCTGTTTAACACAGAGCAAGTCAGAGCCACAAATCCTACCCTAATGTCAAAGGGTTAACAAACGACCTGAATATCATAACAAAACCAGAAGTATTTGACAATCTCCTACACATGCTACTTATCTTGGGGATTAACTCTGAATTAGACTGGACCTTACCTGGTTTCTCTTTCTTGCCAGCCTCAGTGGTACTCACAGCTGCCAGAATGAAAACGAGTGCCAGGAGGGCAGCTGTGAACATTCGGCGTTGCTGCTGTTGCTGTTGCATTCTGCAGATCAATGGCAGAGAGGAAAAAATAAACGGTTAGTGAGACTGTAAAAAGTGGGACTCCAACTGAAGTATTTTTGGGAAGCTCTGCTACAGGACCACAAGACACAAGCAGGTCAAACATAATTAGCTATTGCAAGAATGGGCAATTATCTTCATTCCAGAGAGAATACGGAGATTTTTAACTATTTTCCAACCTGTGTAACAAATCCCTGATCTACATCACTAATGTTATGGAATGAGTTTTGCCATGAGAAGTTCTGTAACTATTGCTTGTCCTCGAGGAACCTGCTGGAGAGGATCCTGACAGGACCGGAACTCCCCTCTTATTTTCTGACCTCTGGCTGTGTAAAAATAAACAAAATATACACTTCATTCTTCAGTTTACCAATTCATTCAAAGTAGGGAATACTCTACTGTCCACCTTGCAAGGGTTCAAGTTTGTATTAGACTTAACTGACATCTGAATGTCAGCATTAATTCTTCTTTCACAAAAAACTGATATAGGTGAGATGTGATGCATTATCTTAATTGTCATTAGCATATTGCTAGGTACCTCTTCCTTCCCCTCCAATTAGTGTCTCTTCATAATATAAATGAAGCTAATTGTTTGAAATGAAAAGTAGGCATAGATACAGGACTTGCAAACACTGCTAGAGGCTATCCACAGCATGCTAATGAACTCAAAATCTGGATTTGGGAAGCAAATATTCAAATACAAAAAAAGGAATCAAATACATTTGCTTGGGGGTGAAGCATCAGTCACTAACCAGTCACCAAAAGCCATTCTGAGCTTTCCCTTTCCCATTCCTATAATTGGCATTGTCTCATTTTTGGCACTGTTTATCGGAACACAGGGCCTTCAATACAAATGTTAAAAATAAGCAGCCTTCCCCTTTCCTCTAGCAGGGAGCCAGGTACCTACATAGTGGACTAGAGATTGCTTGGATGAAAGGAAGGTTTCTCCAATTTGGTTTTTTGTTTGTTTTTTTTCTTTAAACCAGGACCTATGACATTCATGTTACTCCAGCCTTTAGAGGAGGTGTAACAGTGCCACCAAGACGGCCTTTAAAACTGAGACTGATATTTTCAGAGATTTTAATGGCAGCCTGATCTCATTTGTTGAGCACAGAAACCTTAGAGGAGAAATATTTCTCAACATGAACAAAGAACAAAATGTATTTGAAATTTAATTTGGCATTCCTCAGTATTCTCTGCTGGCAACCTCTTGCTCAAATGCAACATAATTATAACTGACATGGAAAACACAAGAGAGATCCCAAACACAGAAACTTTTAAGTATCTGGCTTTAATATCATTCTAGAAGTCAGATGAGACAACTTAATAGGTGTGTTGAAATAAAGTTCATTTGAAGACTGCAAGAGACCTGGCATTCAAATGTCTGAAAGAGCTGTCATTAGCACCAGTTTCATTTACTTGAAAAGAAAGTATCATTTCCCACCAAGAGAAAGGACCATCATTGTTTCCAGTGAACTCAAACAGAGCCCAGAGCAAAGCACAGGAGTTGCCAGAGAGCTTGGGTTTGTTTTTCCCTTTCCTCTGCTACATTTCCACTCAGACTCTCTCAGGGTTTCACATAAAATTAATTAAATAAATAAAACAGATAAATTAATAAACACATTACATAAGCAATTAAAAACTAAATATGCAACCTGCCTTTTAGCTCATCTTACTTCAAACTAGTTTTCCATAATCAAACGAGCACTTTATATGTGGAAAGGCTGAGAGAAATATGCTTGTTCAGCCTGAAAAAGAGAAGGCTTTGGGGTGACCTAATTGCAGCCTTCCAGTACCTGAAAGGAGCTCCCGAGAAGGATGAAGAGAGACTTTTTACAACAGCATGTAGTGACAGAGAGGAATCAATAACAAAGAGGAATCAATAACAGTAGGGTTAGATTAGACAATATGAAAAAATTCTTTACTCTGAGAGTGATGAGGCACTGGAACAGGTTGCCCAAAGCAGTTGTGAAAGTCTCATCTCTGGAAGTGTTCAAGGCCAGGTTGGATGGAGTGCTGAGCAACCTGGTCTAGTAAAAAGGTCTCCCTGCCCACAGCAGGGGGTTGGAATTAAATGATCCTTCAGGTCCCTTCCAATACAAACCATTCTATGATTCGAACAGAGCTGCCATACTATTAAATAAATCAAACTCCACACTCAATCCCCTGTCCCTTTTCTTTGGAGAAGCCTCCCCACCAGTAACACTGCACATCACCTAATATCCCATTTTCACTATAATTTGTCTTCTAACTTCATCTCTTTCAATCAGTTTACCAGAATCCTTCGTTGAAGGAGAGAGTTAAGTGCTTTCATGGAAACACTTATAGGAGGAGACACAAACACTTTCATCATCTCAAGTCACTGTCTGGGTGGTGTCAGAAGCTGAAGCAAAGGCAGCACCAGTGGTTTTACTCCACAGGATGCCACCAAATACAAAAGATGGCCACAGGTTTGGGGCTGCCTCCCACATCCTGGTTGCCCACCCCAGGGGCCTGGGATGTGGTCACACATACCCCAGAGGCTGCTGGCATGACTGGGAGTCATGGATAACTTAACTAGGGAAGCTGCCTCATATTAGTTGAAAGGGACTCAGATTTAAATCTGAGTGACATTCATTTTAGCAAAACAGATGGGGAAAATAGTTAGGTTTTCGAGTCTGAAACATTCCAGAAGCCCTATAAACAAAACCCCACAGAGCCTTAATATAGCATGTTTTCCTAAGACTCAAGACTTCCCTACAGCCAAAACACTTGCCAAATGTCTAAAGCAAACACTAAATCTGCAGAGAGAGAGAGATTTCATCTCTCTGCAGAGACCTGGGCTGCTTCCTAAAGTGCCTTTCCTATACCAGCACGTGAGCAGCTATGGTGCACAAATGGAGACCTTGCCTCACACCACACCAGCACCTCAAATTTGATGCAACCAGTACGACCAAAGAAAAGCATTTAACTGTTTTGCACATGATAAACAGCAAAGGAGGGTGCTCTCACAAAACTACAAACAGCCCATATGTAGCACTCACGAAACGGTAGGTATTTTTTTCAAAAGGCCAGAAAAATTTAATCTACCAGGAAGTATTTGACTCTAATCTTCAGTTTTTCTTGCAAATATTTCAGTTGGCAGTTAAAAAAAAGACTAAGATAAAAACGTGCCAGACCGGACTTGTTTCTGCAAACAATATATTCTACTGAAAATAACTTTGTCGTTTTTGGTTTACTTTTTCAAAATTCAAAGGTGACAGTTTTTCCTTTTTATTAGATTCTTTGATAACATTTCCTGTTCAACCTTTGATTTAAAGAATTGCCAAAACTGCTAATGGTAATGAAATAAAAAGTGTTACAACTACATACAAAATAGACTCCTCCTTGATATTTTGATTTTTTGTAATGAGTCTTCTGTCTACACCAATGGTTAACAAGCAAATCACGTGTCATGAAAGGAAAGCATCTCTAAAATCCTGTATGACAGCCCCTAAACAGAGCAAGGCAGCAGCATTTAAACAAGTGCCAGTGGTACTTACAACCACAGAAAGACAAAGATAAAAGTGAAAGAATGAAGAGAGATTCTTGGGGTTAGGGCTGCTACAGGAAACTTCAGAAGAGAGAAAAGGTAAAGAGAGACAAAGAGAGCTTAGAACATTTTAAATGGGCAGCTGGAACAACATAAGAGAGTGAGTAGCCACATAAAGGGCTCTAAAACAGGAGAGAAGTAGTTAATGATAGTTGAACAGTAAAAGAGAGAGAGTTAAAAAAACATGAAGTGTATAATAAAGTGAAATTGAAGACCAGCTGAGATACACCATAGCAAGTAGCTTCTTGCAGCAAAAAGAAGGCATAGGAATTACTTTAGTTTTAGAGTTGATTTCACAGTCAATCTCTGCTTAAGAGTAAAAATGAAAGGAAAATTAAAAAATGGCAGGCAATCAGAGAATTAATGACTTCATCAACCATCCATCCATGGCTTCAATTACATGCTGAGCCCCAGAAAGAGATTCAGGCAGAAATCATTCTATGGCTTTGGTTTAAGGGACCTTCTGAGCAGAGCTTGAGCCTCCCACTCTAAATCCCACACTAAGAGCAACCTGATTTTACAATCCCACACAAGTGGGCAGCCCAAGGCAGCACAGGCATTTCCACCCTGTGTTTCTTAGACCTCTGGATCTCTGCTAGTGCAAGTCAAGCTTGCCAGAGTGACTCTATCTGCACTCACACAATTAACTCACACTCAGGTACTCCTCAAGCTGAACAAGCCCTACCCAAATACAAGCATTCAGAAAATAGCAGATAATTTCAGATGAAGCTGTATTGGCAAGGAAATGTTTCTTTTTCCTAGCCTGACTGAAGCTGGCATATGCAGCACATCCCAGGATCACATATGCCTTTTACAGGTGGCTTTTTTTGCTGTTAATAACTTTTATGCACAAGCCCTTCCCTTCTGTTTTTCGCAAAGCAACTGGCAAGGTCCCAGATTATAGAAGTGAGTATTTTATTATTAGTCCACATGAGTGCAAACTACCACACTGAACGGTCAGGTTTTCTCATGTGATTTAACCTGCCCATATGCTCTAGCTCTACCAGTATATAGTCCCAAACACCAGCTGTGTTGGTGATAACTTTTAAGATGCATGTAAAGCAATACTGAAGGTATTGCCATTGCTAATGATGGGCCACAGGCTTTGTAGCGAGTTTGCCAGGCCTCTGGACTGAGGCTTGTCAACATTTGCCCTTCCTAAGGATTCCTGGGCCTGTCCACAGCTTTGTCACATTTTCTTTAGCTGCAACAGCATTTTTTCTAATTGACCAATCAGCTGTGGCTGATTTGATTTACTTTTCTTTGTCACTGTATGGCACCACACAGGTTTTAAAACTCTATCATGATAATGTACTATAAAGAAATGCAGGGCTGGTATGTTGGCAAAAGCCTTGGGAAGTGGAGACACAGGATGCAGTGTAGAGCAGTACAGATATGGAAGGCATGAGATGGGGCACTGGCTTGACGATGGAGACACAAACACTTGCGATAAACAACTGTCCCAAGGTCAGATAGAGAAACACAGACATTGACTTGGACAAAACTGGACATAGGGGTAAGAAAGAGAAAGCAGAAATAGTTTTCAATACACCTAAAAGGTGTCATCTCTTGGAAGTTTGGATATAACATGACTGCAGACCGAAAAAAAAGAGGGGGAAAGGCATCAAAGCATGCTAGCAAACATGAAAAAACAACCCCAGGTTGATCCTAGGACAAGGAAAAAGAAACCAGCAACATGAACATCCTCCTGGCCGAGGACTCCAGATGATGGCAGGTCATCATAACCACCCCCACCACCCACACAATGAAATCACCAACCTGAGGGCTAAGAAGAGCTGGGGAAGAGTCAGCATAACATCAGAAAAAGCAGTTAAATCTAAGTCAATGTATAACAGTTTTAACTGTGGTGGTGGTGGTGGCATCATTGTTAACATTATTATAACACCTGCATAGAATCTTTTTTCACAATAATTACACCCGCACTAATAACAATCCTTGGGTTAGACCATTAAGATTTAAATTATACTAACAATAAATCTTTGGCTTAATATAACTGTCTAAAAAAAGGCATGGTTCCTCTTTTGCAGTAAACAATACTTTGAGCACAGCTATGACTCCCAGCTTCACACACTATTACTTTCATCCCATGACCACAAATAAAAATGCATCCCAGGTGCAGACTTAAGAAGTTCCTACAACCCATTATTTTTCTTCAAAACACTTCTCATTTTAAGTCCTCTTAAAGCTCCTTGTCCACATTAGAACTAACTTTTGCATTAATCCTTCTTTATTCCTGCCTGAATGAATAATTTCTCATTGAATCCCACAACAAATACTTTAATTACAGTTTGATGAGTGCCAGATTAGTAATATCTACAAAATCAGTTTTTAAATGAGCTAGTTTGGGACATCAGTCTCCTTTTGGTAAACACATGCTGTGTTTAATGAAACTTAATATTTAACTCTACTTCTTAAATTATTCTCTTATTCAAAATCTGCTCTACTTTGCAGTCCATTGAGGGCAGATGAATATATCTGCAGCTACCTGGATCTGCTTCTTTCCCCCTTCTTAAATGTAAATATTTTATTTGCTAAGCTCCAGTTGTACAACAGCAGGAAATAAAATTTGATCCATGGTTTAGTGGTCTTAATGAATCTGAAATGTCAAATGCCATTTTTACTGTACTCAGAGATGGAAATTCAAGTTTTCTCTGTAAAAGAGCAATCAAGAGCCATTGGCTCTTGGGAGTTTTACCTCAGAAATCCTTGAAGAATCTTTTACTTCTCCAAGTCTTTATCTCATTCACCACCTGGTGCATGCCCCTATGTCCTACCTGATCTCCCATATAGAAAACTGAGGCAAATGCTCACATGCTTCTGAGGCCAGATCTCTATGAACCATAATCTTCCAACTGTAACGTGTTCCCTCTTCCTTCTCACACACACATGCATTTCCTTTGTTGTCTTTTTTTGCAGTACTAGGGAAATAAAATTAAAAATCTAGATTTGCTTCTTGTTTCCCTTGCAAGACTTAAGCCAGCTTAGTTTTTGGTGAATCTCAGCAATCTTCCACTTCTGAACTTTCAAGACACTACTTTACAGGATGATTGCTACCAATTTTGGAAATTTCTGCGAGCTCGTAATAGCACTTCAGTGGGTTGATCCGCAGTTAGATATGGAATGCCTCTCTACAGCTTTTTTTCCACTCTTTTTCTCGAGGAAACAAATTTCAATTTTCTTTTTCTACCTTAATTCAAACAAATTTGAATCAGTCCTTTATTAAAAATCTTGCATCAGTCCCACACACATCAACAGTTTACTTTATTTCACAAAGGTCAACTTTTAAAATTTAAAACTTTAATCAGATCTATGTTAATGTTCCTATGCAACATAAAGCAGAACAACTAAACACTTGATACAAGTGGGTATTTTTGAGAATAAGCCTTAAGATGAGATACAAGAATTAAATTCTAAAACACTTCAACTTTTTACACTCCTGTGGTAGGTAGTGAAGAAATCACATCCACAAATAAACAGCCCCTATTACTATTGGTACCTTTACCTTCTAATTTAAGTTGTGAAAGATAAACCCTTCTGTAATGAAAGATCTCCTATTCTACCCACGCATAATTACACAAGGACTTCTAACTAAAATTTTCCACATCCAACTTTGGGACGACACAAAGCTAGCAGATGTACTTCCATACTCCTCTAAGGTAAGATTCATATGATTCAAATTTATCTTATGTATTACAGACTCACAGAATATGCTGAGTTGGAAAAGATTCATCAGGATTATGGGGTACAGCTCCCAGCCCTTCATAAGACACCCCAGGAATCTGCACCCAAGAGCAGTTGTCCAAACACTTCCTGAGCTCTGTCAGGTTTGGTGCTGTGACCACTGCCCTGGGGAGCCTCTTCCAGTGCCCAACCAACCTCTGGGCAAAAAATGTCTTCCTGATTATCCAACCTAAATGTCTTCCAGCCAATTTCAGGCTCCTTCCCCGAGTCCTGTCCCTGATCAGGAGAGTGAAGAGAAGCAGTACCTGTCCCCCTGCTTCCCC
Source organism: Vireo altiloquus (assembly GCA_013396875.1). Taxonomy (NCBI): domain Eukaryota; kingdom Metazoa; phylum Chordata; class Aves; order Passeriformes; family Vireonidae; genus Vireo; species Vireo altiloquus. Next base: position 69,199 of record VZRF01000916.1, read on the forward strand.
TCATTGAAGAGCACAATGAGGTTTCCCCTCAGTCTCTTCTCCAGGCTGAACAAACCAAGTGTATCAAGAGCTTGCTTTTATTTATTCATTTATTTAGTGAATATCATTCATTTCCAGCTATATTTCCTTTGCTGTGGTTTCTCTATGTTCTGAACCTTTTCTGGACCTTCAAGTTCTGTCAACCAGTCATGACTACCATTACACAGTGTGTGGGGGCTAACCCAATAATTTTCATTTGCAAGTACTGCACCTCTTTCCAGCTTCTCCAGTTAATTTCCCAGGCCAGCTGCACCTGATATTTCTCACTGTTCTCACCCAAATGTCTTTCAGGTTCCAACTTCTCCTTAACTGCTTTCCATCCTGACTATCCTTTACAATTTTATTTAGATCTTTGTCTTGTCTACCCTGCCACTGTAGGGTCATTCCTTTATCCAATGCAAAGTCTTTATTCACCTTACTTTTCCTTTCCTGAGTATGAAAAGCAGACATAGACATCACATACATTACTCTGTATAATTTCTCAAGAGTAAAGATCACCAAACTCTTCTCAGAGCACAAAATCTTGAGCCATCTTGCTGGCCTCCATCATTTCATTGCACCTTCATGGACCAGAGAAATGCTGTGTTCATTTCAAACTATTACTATAGCCTTAGTGGTCTAATCCTATGCCTGAGCCAAGATCTAAAGACAGAAAGAACCTTTAATTATAATAACAGACTGTTCAGCCAAATGGTCTCTCTCTGGCTGAAAAACCATGTCTTAATCTCATTTATAACAATAGTGATCTTTCAGAATGATTTTGTTAAAGAAGACATACTAGGATAATGGTGAAACACTGTTTCTTTTTTGAAACAAGTTTTCCTCTTTGGACAAATTAAGTAATTAAATTCTATTTTACACTTGGGAGGGTAGGGGTGAATGGGTTGGTCAGTGTATCAAAAACCCCCCCATATTAATTAAGAGACCTGCAGCCACTGCAGTTCTGCCCAAAGCAAAACCTGGGTGCTCATTTTCCATACTTCTGTGACTTTCCTGTCAGGGCTTGGTTCCCCCTTGGCCCACAGTAATGGAATTTTGGCAGCTCCATCGGTAACACCAAACAGTGGATGCCAGTACTCCGAGCCTGTGTGCTAACAAGACAGTTCAAAGCCATGTAGGAAACTGAAAATAAGCTCCCTGCATTTCAGCCCAGGAGCAGAGCCAGCAGCCCAACAACATTGTCCCCATTTCAAAACACACAACCCAGTGCAGCTGACTGGTTGTCCTGTCTGGCAAAACGATAAGAGAATCAGGGAGTTTCAACTAACAGGCGCTTTTCAGCTTTTATTTTTTCCTTCCTCTACTTTGCTTCCATTTGGGGGTACAGAGAAGGGCCACCACACATGGAAACAGTTCCAGCAATGCTCTCCCTCCATGCAGGAGAGGAAAAGCTGGCAAGCAGCAGCCGGGAGGGAAGAGGCAATTGCTTCAAGGTGAGCCAGTGCTGGAAGGAGCTGGGTAAGCAGAAATTTATTCTGCAGCATAGTGGCAAATTTGAAAACCATAAAATTGAGTGTAACTATCTGTTTGTGGCTACAGATCAGCTGGGGGAAGTGAGAAAGCTCTAGAAGGCTGAAATTATATTTGGCAAACTTTTGGTATTTTTTTAACTAGCATTTATGCTCAGCTACAGCACAGGGTACCATAATAACAAAACCAGAATTAAATAGTTTGCTACAAAGGAAAAAAATCATAGCATGACCCTTCTGATAAGCCCAAGTCCAAACACTTCCTTCAAAAATTGCAATGTGCAGCTCAGGGACAACATTTTTCACCATGTACCCTATTCTATGCCCTTTTTTCAACATGGGCATTATTAAGGGCCAGAAAAATGAGCAATGAGGTCAGTGAGCTGTGCCAACGACATAAACCGAAGTAGGGAACCAAGAGTTACATGACTGAAGAAAATTATTAACGTGCATACCAAAAAAAAAAGTAAAAAAACCAATGACCTATTAACACATCTCATCTGGTTTTGTTCAAGTAAATAAGCTAAAGTAATTAGTTCGGTTGTGGATAACAGTTCTCCTAGCCTTTGATATTTGCTTAGCTGATTGTGTATTTGTCTCTCATATCAGGCTAAGGCAAACACATATACTGTGGATATTTTATATTTCTAGTTCCCCAGACATAAATTAATAGTTCAAGTTGATAATAAATACTCCTAGGTACATGAATTCTGCCTTTAAATGCTGAGCATATTTTAGACTGGTGTAAAACTCAAGAAAATGGATGGTACAAATACAGAAGGAACATTTCTTTCATTTTTTCTAAAATGTTTTGCCAAAATTGAGGTGTTTCATGGGAGAACATCAATTTCCACAGGATGGCAAGTCTTTGAAAGGATTTTTGTGAATGAAAATAAATTTATGTGTGTTTTTATAAGCTCACTACTATACAACTGCATTCCCTTCCCTTAAAAAACATCATTTTACGCAAGCTATACAAAGGATCCTACTGCTTGTCACAGGCAAACTCTACAGATGCTTCTGCAACATAACATCCAAACTACAAATCTGAACCTCTGTTCAGACTCCTCATTAGCTGTCTCTCTCTCTCAGGGAGCACCAAGAACTGTGCAATTCCTTTACTGCAAGCTTTAAGAAAAATTTTGCCAAACCAAGTCACTATAAGCCTTTATCTGATCACAGAAGAATGAATCACTCATAAAAGGTGTCATTTTTGGAGGTCAAACTTTAGCATTCATGCAGTATGGTTGTGAACAAGACATAATGGTAGCAAATAGTTTCTTCCTCAGAGGAAAAGTGTAGTAAGTGGAAACATAGCGCTAAACAAACACAATGCACAGTAGTGAAGGTTAAAAGGCCAAAGAATTAAAAACCTAGTGGAGATGGCCAAAACTTTCAAGGAGATTAAAAATTTTATGCTTCTCCCTTTCCAGACCTCCAACACGAGATTTTAAAAAAGTGATTTTATTTTTCAGAAAGCCTAGGGAATACATCTAATATTTCTAAACAGTAATACTTGAAGAGGAGAAAAAAAAACAACAAACAACCTAGCAACAAAAAAAACCATTCAGTATCATAAACTAATATAAGAAACCAGCCATGTCTATAAAGAGATGAAAAAACATGCTGTGCTTTCAAAAGAAGTATTACATTTATTTAATGTAAAAGGGGTGGTTGCTATTTTTTTGTTGGTCCCCGCTGAGTGTACAGAGATCATTTTCTTAGCCCTGGCCTCTAAAAGTTGTCTTAGAAATGAGATTTTTTGAAATGAACATTGCTGTTGAAATAAGTTTCCTCTCATTCCCCAAGGTCTTATTTTCTTCTCACCCACAACACACCAATTTTCTTCATGTCTTTTGCTCTTTGTGGGTCTGAGCAAGTTTGGGCTCTGAACTGATAACTAATATTGACTTCTGCAACTGCCTCCTAAATTAACCTTCCACTCCCACTGCTCCAACTGAGAGGCTGAAGAAACAAAACAAAAACCCAAACCAACTCACATTTCAGTTCATTCTACTATATTTCCAGGTCTTAACTGAAAAATACATTTTAAGCCACTTGTTACTGCAATTTTCTCCCCTCCCTGCTCTACCCACAACAATCCCAGCTGCTGTCTCAGTAATAGATGAAATCACAGTTGGTTTCTCAGACTTTCGATTCTCCAGGACTAAAGACAAGATTAAACACTCCTGGATGTGATCACCAGGAAGGCCACAGGAGACTGACCTCTTTCCCTTCCACGGTTTTTTGCTTCAGTGACAGCGAGGCCAAACTTGTGACTAAACTCTCCTGTGCTCGTTCTCTCCTTGTGTTGTGGTCATGAGTACCACCACAACTGGTAAATCCTCTCTCTCTATTCTCTTTCAACTCTGCTCGCCCAAGGTGCGAAAGATATAATTACTTGATGATAGCAGAGGGAAAACAGGCTCTTAGTACAGGTATTCTTTCTGCCTCTTTTCCCACCCCAAACTAGTCAGTGGCTCTGCTTTACCTAATGATCTTCTGCTTGCCTGAGATGGTTAAAACACAAAGAATTTTTTCATGTTTTTTCAAAGCCTCTGACCAAATCCCAACTACTCCACTGACACTCCATGTGACACTAAAGGGCCCGGAAAAGGCAAATACATACTATTACAGAGAGCCTTCTGGTATAATGAATATTGCTGACACCTATTTGGCTCCCTAATGCATTTTCATCTACCAGAGATTAATTTGGGTACCTTCTGAAAAATGTTAGAGCAAGGAGCAGCATATTCTCATCCACTTGCTAAACACAAGGCAGAAGAGTGTTTCTCATTGTCCTTCTCCATCCAGGAGAAAGTTTTCTTTACTCATATAAACTCATTAATTGAAACAGAGCAAGTTTATGAAGCCACATTTTCCTGTCCATTGCAGTTGTAACAATGCCCTATGGGTATCACAGGAAGGAAAAAGAAAAGGAGCAATCAAGGAGTACCACTATTTTTATAACTGGGTTCAGAGCCAAAGATTATTACTACTACGAGAAGACAAAAACTGTGTGCAGATATACTTTGATGTCACCACAGTCCCAGTGGTCACACCATTATTGTGAATGACTCATGGTTTGAGAGCTGTTTAAGCTGTGGCAGGATTTGCATAATGAACAGCTGTACTGTACAAGCCAAACAGATGCCTCCACTGTATTTTCATTTTCATTTTCTCCCTCTGCCCCAATGAAGACATTTTCAGCTCAATGGCAGTAGGCAAATCACAGCATCTGTCACTATCCTCACTTCTGCATCTATGAAACAGGGATAATAGCACTTGCCTCTTTTAAAAGAACACTGAGAAACCCATAATAAAAATGATTATGTGAAGAGGGGATAATTTTATTACCCAGCATCAGCTGCAGCTTGCTCTACTTTCCTGCATCTCATGCCTCCATGGTTCCAGGTTTTGAGCAGGGTAGCCAGACTCCCCCAAGCAGAGGAGAGCAGCAGGAACACTGTGCAACTCCCAGTGGCTCAGCATGCTGCTAAAGGAAAGCTGCCAGACTCGGCAGAACCCCCTTATCTTTGATAACTACCTTTCATCAAAAGTAAACATGTTTTGGCAAATATTTGAGTTTTGATTTGCCTGTCAGGCTGGAGAATTTTTACTGGTTGGTTTTTTTGTTTGTTTGTTTTTTTTCTTCAAATCAGGCTCTGGGAAATACTCCATACTCATAAAGAAAATAACCCACTTTATTTCTTGTATTTATTATGGCTCTGTCCCCTTTGCTGTCTGTCCCTTTAGATGACATTCCAAAATATGCAGTACAATAAGAAAATACCTAAGCTGAAAGCACAGGGCCTCTCACCAATGCCCTCTATTAATCTTTCCAAGGAACTCAATTTATACTGGGTTTTTTTTTTTCAGAGAAATTTTCTCTTTGCTTCAAGTGACAAATATCAGGGCATTGTGAGAGATATGCAAAAATGAATTAGGAAAAAATTCAATAAACTGAAACAAAGGCCATGTGAAATGAAATCTCTGTTTCAGCCTTGTTATGACACAGGGCTAGAATGTGTTTTTAAATCCTGCTCTCCCAAAAACAGTGAGCAGAGGGCAGCAGTTGTATAGCATGTCATTTCATCTTTGCCAGTCAGCAAACAGCATCTCCAAGGCTCATGTCACCTCCAGTGTGACACCAGTCAGCAAATGAAGACAAAAGCCCAGATCTCCTGTTCTGCAATTGATTCATAGAAACAGAATGATTTCAGTTGGAAAATACCTTTAAGATCATCAAGTTCAACCATCAGCCTAGACTGCCAAGCCACGTCTCTCAGTGTCACATCTTCATGTTACAGGGACGATGACTCAACCACTTTCCTGGGCAGCCTGTTCCAGTGTTTGACAGTGAAGAAATACTTCATAATATTCAATCCAGACCTGCTTCTGGTGCGACTTGAGGCCATTTCCACTCATCCTATTACCTTTTACTTGGCAGAAGAGACTGACCCTGACCTCACTACAACCTCCTGTCAGGTACTTCCCAGCCGTTCCCACTTAGCTAGAACTCAGGAACTGCCTCGCTTATTCCAGTGCAATTCAGCAACCACTAAAGTTGGACCCTGCCTTGAATTCGTGAAAGAGCATTCACTGTAGCATTTAGTAGCAGCAAAAATGAGTTGGGATGCACTGCCATTCCCTTTTCAGGTACTGGACACTGGCCAGTCCTCACCATGACCATATCAGTGATAGCAAGGAACAGCCTTTAGACAGCTGCAGGGCAGCAGCTTTAGGCTGTTCACTGATGGTGTCAGCACCACGAGGTAGTGCCTCCATCCATGGGGGACTGTCCTGGAAACAAGCAAGCCAGTGGAAGAAAGGAAAGTACAATCAACATCGCTCGACAGAACAGAAACGGAGGTTTATAGACATAAATCAACTTGCTTGTAATCATCCAAAAAATGTGTGTGACAGAGAGAACTTTTTTTCAGAGAAAATAGTCTTTCACCTTAACAAGAAAAACACCCTAGACAGAGAATCCCACTTTCGAATATGCCAAGGAAGACAGAGTTGTCCCTGTCCAGTCTCGTACCTTATTAGAATAAGTTTCATTTTTCTATCCAAGGTAAAAAAGGTCAAACAATATCGCAGCTATATCATTTCAGGGGGTAGAACATTAAGTGGTACAGCCTGGAACACACCTGAGATGAGACTTCAGTGCAGCCTTTTTGGCTTTTAGACCATTGAGCTTTTTTGTTATTTTCCATAAAAACTTTTCCTTTTTTGAAGACCTGCATACCTGCAGGAAATTTTTGGTAGCTACAGAGTAAGGCTGCATGCTGCTGTATTACTACTGAAAGGACACTGTGCCTCAGCTACATTCCAGCAACGCAACAGGACAAAATACATTCAAACCTTTAAAAGTCTGTTTTCATCTACCCAAGCAGGGTGGGAATGTGTCTTGATGGCTGATTAGTTTTCTCAGTCATTATACTTATCTGGTGGAAAGTTGTGGAAAAAATTAGGAAACCCCATCCAAATGAAAAATTCTTGTCATCTGACATCCCTGCTGTAAACTGAGGGTCACCATTTCACTCTGTCCTTTCAATTACCCTTCCAAGTCTCATCTTCTCTAATCACAGATGATGCTCCCTTCCTCTTTGTTCCTTTATCATTGTACACACATTTTTAAAGAGAATGTCCTTATCAGTCATTCTGCACCTTCAGATTTGCTGCTTCAGGTTGCAAAGTTCTCTCAAGACTACTAAAACAACTGCTTTTAAACAAAAATTAAAATAAAAAGTCCTCTGTCTAAACTGGAAGGTAGCATTCACCACACCACTGGAAGGTAAGAGTTTCTAGGGGAAGCCAAAAAATCAGACACATATTCTATTCCATCTATGTCTCGGAAACTAAGAATCATTTCCAGCATTGGGAGAACATAAAACAATACCAGAACAGAGGAAAAAACTGGAGGAGTTATTTATACAATAAAGTATTTAATAGATTATTTGATGGGAAGATCATATACAACAATAATCAGAAAACTGAAATTTCATTTAGTAACACTACTGCAAAATTTGCAATGCAAAGCTGAAAGTCCTCTTAAAATGTGGGCAGGCAAATACACATTTCACACTGTTCCCATTGTCTTCATTTTGCATCTGCCACAGATCTCAGTATTCAATGTGCAAGTAGGAGCCAGAAAATCTCAGGGAGACAACTGGAGACTTTGGCAACTAACAGGAGGAGAACCAGACCCATTATTATCCTGAGAGTCCAAACAGGAGAACTGAATACTCAAAGAAGAAAAAAATAAGTATTAAACATTGACATTTATGACCACTGTCTTTGGTGGAGAGAGTTAATGGCAAGCTGAGAATAATAAAATGACCCAAGAACAAACTACTGTTCAGTTTACTCAAGATTCACATAAATAAAAATGCAACAGGTCACATGTGAAAAGCTTTCTAGACAGTTGTCTGTCCAAACCACAATGGCTAAAGAGATATTTTCATTCTTTTATCTTTTTTTTTTGTTTTTTTAATAGTGTCCAGGTTCTGCACAGACTCAGTGATACAGGTCACACTAATGATATACAGTATCATCACAGAATTACAGAATCAGCCAGGAGATGCCAGAAAGGTAAGATTGCATTTAGAAAGGAAGAAGTTGACATTTTTAACCTCCAAAGGGAGGCTACAGCCTGGAGGATGTTGAAATACTGCTGAAAGGCAGGTTTTATTCAAATTGAGTTCTTATTAACATATAAATAAGGTGATTTTTAAAAGCTGCATCTATGCTACATATCCAAATGCAGTAATAACTAAAAGTAAAAAAGAAAAAAAATGCAGACGGAGAAAAGCTCAGATTTCTTGCTGATCCACTGATTGATTTTTTCCAGACAATATAATTTTCCACATCTTTTCAAACCAGACTGGTTTTCCACTTTGGACCTTTTATCACAGCAACCAGGCTCTGGATGAAACTCTCTGAGAACCACCCCTTTGGGACTTTGAACAATCAGTTAGTCACACAAACTTAGTGCTAATTCGCCAGCAGAAAGTAAAAGAAAGAGAAAAATAATTTATGGTTATGCTTAATTTAAAAACAAAATTTTAAAGCTTGGAAGATCTGTCTTCTGTAATTGAGAGCTAATGTTTTGATTACTGCTTCCTACTCCTGTAAACAGCCCTAACCACAGCTCAAAGATTTTTCAGGCTGGCACCTCAATCTCCCATATAGAGAACTTGTTTTATACTACAGATATTTCTAATGGCCTCTAAGGCATTTTCCTGGAAGGTGAAATTATTATGCCCTGGTGAATATTGAAGTATTTTATACCACATGTTTAGCTTCCACGGGAGATATGAGAAACTACCATTCTAAAATGCATTGTAGAACAGTATTTATGGCATTCAGATATGCCATTTAGGGGCTGAAAAGAAAAATCTTTTCCAACACAATGGAGAGGTGACGTGAATCAAGACTCCCTCACTAAACACCATACTCAAAAGACTACTAGATAAAGGCAAGGCAGTATGATAGAGAGTAGCCTCTCTTCTTCCTTGTATGAACAGCAGTTTTTCCACCAACTTTTAAACCTAACCTGCAGCCATGTGTAGCTACGCTGCGCAACGCATTTCTCAGTGAATAAAATATTTGCCAAGTGTTATTCAACAGAATTTTCTTGAGAATGTGTCTCCCAGCAGATCTGCAGAACAGCCCTGTTTGTCATGCCTGAAAGAAACTGCTTGTAAGAACTTCAGCAATCACAGAGGAAGCATTCTTAGAGAAAAGGTCCAAATTTTTCTGCTCTCTGCACGATGCATGCAGGGATACTTAAGAGATTCAAGTGATAGAACCCCACAGCCAAATCTATGTTTTTCAGACTATGTTCCTAAAGTCTAAACCCAGGTGGTCTCTTTAGAGCCTGCTGCTGAGTGGAGCTCTAGGTTTCACACTGTTTACACCATTTGGGATGTACATTTTTTCCCTTTCCTCATGCAGACTGCCACTTCTCCCAGTCTTCTGCACTGCTAATACGTGCAGAAATTCAGTACTGTATCTCCCCATACGAAGAACTTGGCAAGGAAAGACCGTGTGCTCTTGGCAGAAGTTTGTCCTGGGATTATGCCAATAAACAATCATTTTCTGGTTGCCACAAGCATCCCATTATTTCAGTTTAGCCATTCAGCCCACTCCAGTTCAGCTCTGTTAGTGCTTCCTTAATAAACCCTTATTATCAGGGGCTTAGGCCTCAGTCATTTGAATTCATGCTCAGCCGGGACTTGGTATTCAGAGACCCAGTTCGAATGTCCTTAAAAAAATATATAATTAAAACCCTTACTTGGCCACAGAGCAGAGACAATGAAATTTCTTTGGCTGCAAGCTATAATTGCACTCTTAAAGACTTAAGAAAAGCTGGATATTGAGACTTGTTTTATAAACAACACTTGGAGGCTTTAGCTCTCATTGAAGAGAAATACCATGGCAGTCTTTTTGCTTTCATCCTTCTTTGCATCTATGTTGTTTACTACACAAATAAATATCATTTTCTCATCCATTTTTAACACCTGTTCTTGGGGCTAGATTTGGTGAGGACAGACAGGACCCAAAACCCAAAAGCACCCTGAAGCTCTCACTGGGGTAGGTACAGACCAGGGACAGCACCTGAGACAGCTCCTCCTCCTGGGACACAACTCTGCTGCTCCACTGGCTTGGTACCTACTGAGGAGGCAGCTCAAGACACTCTTCTGTACAGCATGGGATTTAGAGCTCTGATCCAGGAACCCCAGCAGGCAGTCTGTATCACCCAGGGCACCACACACACTGAATTTGTGAGGGGACTGACTCCAGACTTCGAATTTTAAGTTATCTTCATTTCTGCACAGGTCAGTTAAGAAAAGCAGTTTGCCTGGAGATTAATTATAAATCCCAGACTGTAGAGTTTGTCACTGAAAAACTTACAACTACCTCACTCATGTAATCCACTGTCATAAACCCCTTAAAATTTAATTTGTTCTTGATTTTCTATTCTTTACAATAATGGTGTATAAAGCACCAATGACAGAATTTTGCTGGTCCCAAGCTGGATGTCTCTATGTGGTGCCTGTCCAGGACAGGGGAAGCAGCATGAATTCCTCAGACAAAGCAAGCATGGCATCTGTCTGCTCTTCTCCAGCAAGTTCTCTCTGCACAAGCTGGATTCTCCAAGACACAAATATTTAAATGCAAAAAAATCAGTAAGTTCCTTCCCTTCCAATACACCCTCCCTCAGTATCATGCCATCCTTACCGCCCTAGAGGTAAGCACCAGCAAAACAAATCCTCATCCCCTCCGCCCTCTCCTCTCCGTTGCTCTCTGCAATTATAATCAAATATGCAAACCACAGAAAATGGATTCTCTGCCCTGCATCCTAAGAAGCGTGGTGAGTCCCCTAGAACACCGTGGCTTGCAAGATGTGGAATTCACTGACGACTTGTTTTGAAATCAGGAACAGGAAAAAATACCAAGTGTGATAAAAACACATACACATATTGGACATCTAAAGCGAAATCCTTCTCCATTTGGTGTTTTGAGTCGCTCTGCAGGTTACCCCAGAGAATAGTCTAACCTGGGAGGATAGGAAAAGTACACAAGGTTTCTCAAAGAGATGCTTTACTCGACAGAATCCCTTGTGAACACTTTTTGTTTCTGTTCCCATAAACTCAACTGAAAGTCTTTACTGCTATTGCTGACTGAGGAATTTGGAGACTAGCATGGCAAAAGCAGCTTTCCAGGGACTGTACTACTTCTGTGAGCTGCCATAGTGGTAATAAAGACGAGTTAGTGTGTGACTGAAAGACCAATTTCATGGGCTCCTCTCTGGGCTCAGGGACTCTTGCCAGAGCAAAGAGCTCCTGAAGGCTCTGGATTCTTCAGTTACAGCAGAATTACACACACAAGAATCCTGAGACAAGAGGAGTGCCATCCACCTCAAATGAAATCAGTGACATATAAACCTCTGAAATTGAAGCTGTCTAGAAATGCGCCAGACCTTGTAAACTTTGCACTGCTCTTTATACTCTTCACGAGGGATTAGAGAGCTGAATATATTTGTAACTCTAAATGGTACTTCCCATTGATCCTTTGTTTCTAATTTCTTCCCAGAGGTTTAATAAGCAGAAAAGTGTTGTGGTATGCATGGTTTTTACAATTTCTGTAAAAAAGGAATTCAGTTTCAATGAGTCCCCCAAGAACACAGTCTATCTTAACTACTGAGTTTGTCGTTTCTCATTTTTGTGCATTTGCAAGAAATACTGATGGGGGAAAAGGCATTAATAAAACTGCAATAGCTGAAGCTAATAGCCAGATAGTGAGGAGGGGAGGGAGAAGGAAAGAAGAAAAGGTGGGCATGTCAACTCCTGATAGTTTTGGTGTAAATTTATGACAAGTCTTTACTGGTTTATTTCTGCACAGTTCAAACCTGCAGTGTAATCAGTCCATTCTTTTACTGGCAACACACCTACCTCCAATGGGAGTGATTTCTCCAGAAACGCCTCAGGACTTTATTGCAAAACCCCAACCACAAGGTTGGTATAATCTATCACAAATTAAATGCATGATTTCTCATTAGGGAAGATAACTCAAGGGTCCTCGAGGTAGACTCATTTGCAGTGTCTGTATAGGTGCAATACAGCATTGCCCTCTGCTGGATTTTAAGCTGCTTATGCTAAAGTTCCCTCTGGCTGATCTAGAGAGGATGATTTTTAAACAAACACTGAACTAATTGCCATGAGGGAATATCTTGCCACCAAATAAGGAATGAAATAGTGAATGAATGCTTATTCCTAAGTTGGTTTTTTGGTTTTTTTTCCACAGGGCTAGCACTGCTTCAGACAAGGGCTAGTGTTGACTTATTCAGCCCTTCCCCAGTGCAGCAGCAGCCACAGACAATTATGCATCCCCCAGAGCCCAAACACTGCAGAGTCAGTGCACACAGATACACCACATCTAAACAAGCCAAAGCTGAATTGTAGGCAAACTCTGGCTGAATTCTGGTACCTACAAGAGTGGCCAGGCACACATGACTGTCACATCCAGCCAGGTGTTACCCAACACACAGCATTCCTGCTATACACAACTTCTACCAACTTCTTTCTCGGCATCTCCTGATGAAAACTCAAGGGCTATTTCCAATCTCTTCATAGCTATGAATACAGAGACTATGGACTGATGTAGGATGAGTGTGACAAAAATGAGGAAGGATCTCCTGCTTTTGACTACGATATAGAGTTAATTTTCCTCCTAGCAGCTGGTACAGTGCTGTGTTTTGGGTGTAGTATGCAAATAACATTGATAACACACTGATGTTTTACTTGTTGCTAAGTAGTGTTTATACAAAGTCAAGGACTTCTCAGCTCCTCATTCCCTGCTAGCAGCAGGCTGGAGGAGCACAAGAAGTTGTGAGGGGACACATACAGGACAGCTGACCCCAAATGACCAAAGGGCTATCCCATACCACAGAACATGATGCTCAGTACATAAACCAGGAAAAAATGGCCAGGAGGTGCCTATCACTGCTTAGGGCTGGTCTGGGTATCAGTCAGTGGATGGTGAACTATTGCTTTGTGCATCACTTAGGGCTGTTTTTCTTTGTTTTATTACTCTCTTTTGTGCTGTCTCCCTTTTCATTACAATTATTATTATTGTTATAATTTTTGCATTCTGTTTCGGTTGTTAAATTGTTTTGATCTCAACCCATGGGTTTTACCTTCTTTCCAATCTTCCTCCCCTTCCCACTGGAGAAAAAGAGGAACTAGTGGCTGCATGGTAGGCAGCAATTTAAACCTCATTGCCAGCTGGGTTTAAACCATGACAAAAGGGCAAACTGGATGCAGCACTATGATATAAAGCAAATCTTTTTGTCCATTCCTGCTTTTCATCATCTATCATTTGCTGACTATTCCCTGTCTTAGTGACTTTTGGTACAACCAACCAAATGCACACCCATTTACCCTTATATAGGCACACCTATATGTGTAAATACTTATTTGAACACAGCTGCCTGCAACGGGTTAATTATACTCATATGACCCAGATAAAGACAACAAATTCCATTTCTATATTTCTTCAGCTATTATTCTTGCTGATCATGTAAAAGACACAGCAGGGCCTTTTGCATCCTGTGGCTTGATGCTGCACAAAATGGGACCCCATCCAGAGAATCAGGACATCTGCTAATTCAGACTAATATACGGGGAGCTGAGAGTTAGCAAAATACCGTTCCAGATAAAAAAGAAGTGCAAAAAGAAAGCTCTTTTCCATTTATATTAATTTCCACAGTCTACCCTTGCACTTTTTAAGTGGTCCCTTATTGGGTTTCTTCTTTGCTTTTCCCACCATTCTTTCCCCTTTTTCCCTCTATCTTATTATCTCATTTCGATCTCAATTTAACATTATACTTATTTTCCCCGTTCCACCAAAAATACATGCAGTATGTTCTCTCTGGGATATCTAGTCTGCAAAAGCAGCTGCTTATATCCCCAGTTTTCTTAGGATTCCAACTCTGTTATGTCACTAGTGGCTCTGTGAGAAACCCATTTTCCTTCATGGGTGGTATTGTTAATGTAATAACAACAACAATAATAAAAACCTCAGTTTCTAAAGATACTTTCTTGCTTTGTTGCTTAATGAGAATATCTGTGCTCTAAAAAGCCCCCTTTAGCCTGCTTCTCCCTGTAAGGTATTCGGAGCTCTCTGTGGGAGGCTTCTTCCTAAAAATAAATGCCATGATTTGTTTTCTCTTATCTTACAGCTAATTAAATTTTGCCACCATAACATTTCACCTTTTCATTATGCTGCATTTCCAAAGTATCAGATTGCACTTTGCCCTTTTCCTGCTTTTTTTTTTTTCTCCCTGTACTGGCAAGACAAGAGCAATGGCTAAAAATTTTCAACCCCAGCCACAGGAAATGAAAACAAAAAAAAAACCCTACAAAAACCAAACCTGTTTGATCTCTAGAAAGAAGTTAGCACCACGGGTCAAAGTTTGATAATTTAGCAATTTCATCTTACAAACTGTGCCAAGTAGAAAACTTAACACTAATAAAAGGTCTGCATTATTACATATGAGAGCATTCATACATGAAATTGTGAAGAATGTACCGAAAGAGTGACAGATGAAAGATAAGAATTATATACATAGAAAAAAAGAAAGGTGATAAGGTTCACCTTTTTGAGAAATCAATTCTTAAATAAAAAGTCTACCTAGATGCCAAAATAGATTTTATGGACATTACAGAACACAATTCAGGCAGATATTACAGAAAAAAAAAAACACAAAAAGCCCAATTTTTCACTGCTTTGTGGTTTTGTTTTTTTTAATTATCTATCCTTGTTCAAACGAGTAGGCAAAATCATCCATTAATGTTTTATACTCACCCAATGACTGGTCAACATGCCAAACCATAAAATCATTCTTGTAATGATGGGAGACACCTAAACATGCAACAATTCCAAAGCAGTACCAATTATAAATTGTTTCAGAATTATCAGTGGTCACTATGGCCAGTGATGCAGATGATAACTCCAATCTAAGACCGAGGGAATAAATCACAATGCAAATATTTCAGCAAAGTGATCCAGGGTGCAAGGCAATGTATATAAAATTCTCAATCAGACACACTCAGGTTCATTCCCTACTTGACATTTTAAAGCACAACCATTCAAATGGAAAGAAAAAATCCCAAACCAAAACATATTGTTACTTAAAAAGTAAGTTACAAAGACAAATTTTACTTAAGACTTAAGATCTTTGGGAACACCGTGCATCATGACTGATTGTACTTTTGATTAACTGATTAAATTGACTTTCTTTTCCACAACAGCAAAATGCACACTGCAAAATGCTTGGTGATGATGCTATATCAGAATGCAAAAAAATCTCCATGTGACCCCTGTCCTGTCCTGAACTACTGGGGAAAGAAAAGGGGAAAAAAAAAAGATTTTGCAAGGCTTTAGAAGCCCACAAATATAATAGTGACTGTATAACCCTGATACTTTTCATAGCAATGTCAGAAAACCAGCGCAAGGAAACTATCAAATGGCTGATCCTCCTTTTCTCTCACAGGCTGTGGGTGTCCCATAAAAAAGGTCTTGGTGCATTCCAAAGCAATATGCAGAGTCCCTGGAGGACAGGACTGGAGTGGAAGGACTCTGGAACATGCAGCCTCTTTCTGAGTTAAATGTTGCCAATAGGGAAAGGCGGGGGGAATAGTTTGTTCTCTTTATAATTTTATTTATAATTTGGAAATTATTGCCAAAAAAAAGGTAGACAAAGTCCAGTGTAGTTTTCAAAATATCTTGCCTGAAAGAAACAGTGTATTTAAGCTTTCCTGAGACTGACTTTTAGTCCCTATCAGAGAAAATACCTATGAGGATTGAGTTCAAGTTACAACTGCAATAAGGCATGAGTAAGGTAGCACAGTCCAAGAACAAAGAGAAAGACTTACATTCAACTTGGACCTCATGGCACCATGACTCCTGATGAAATTTGGAAAATTAAAGAGTAATGCTGACAGAAGGGCAAGGAACAACCTTCCACTGTCAAAACTTTCTGAAAATGATGTTATTTGTTGTTCATTACATGCCAAGAGAAAGCAGAGCCAAAAACTCTTTCATTTGCAAACAAAGCCTAAAATACTGGAAAAATTCATGCATTCATAATCCCTTCCCATCTCAATTTCTACAAAAATAAAAATAATAATCTTTAAAAAACAAACTCAACCCAAAACAAAACAAAGCCTGAGACATTCAATGGACCCAGCACTGGATCTTCTCTCACATATAAAACTACAAGATCATGTGTTCACATCTGTAAGGCTGCATGCTTTAGAAAGTAAAAATCCACATTAAGTGAACTTGCTGCCTTTAATGAATGTGTGGATCTCACAAACTCTATTTTTTCTGGCACTCTTCAGTGCTGATAGGGTTAATAAGGCAAGTGCTTGCATACTCAGTCCTCAGAGCCTTGGCACTTTACTGGTGTGTGAGATACCTAGATTCACAAGATTTGTACCTCTGCTCAGTGCTCAGCAAGTGCTGATAATTTCCCAGATGGCAGGGGTTTAAACACAGCTAAGTATCACTGCAGCTCAGCTCCATCCTGAGTAGCTAGAATATTGGAAATCTCTGGCTTCACAGGGCTCATTATAAGCTACCTTACCTCATTACCTTTCTGCATTACTGCAGCCACACAACCTGCAGCACCCCAGCTACCACTCAGTCAGCAGGCCTCTGTGGATCCCAGTCATGCACTCTTCATTCTC
Source organism: Vireo altiloquus (assembly GCA_013396875.1). Taxonomy (NCBI): domain Eukaryota; kingdom Metazoa; phylum Chordata; class Aves; order Passeriformes; family Vireonidae; genus Vireo; species Vireo altiloquus. The sequence continues at coordinate 85,970 of VZRF01000916.1, forward strand.
CCTGTACATCATCAACCTCAAAGATTCTCAACCCCACCCCTGATCAACGAGCTCAGTAAGGCTGAGAGCACCTTCAGTGATGTGTGCCCACACAGGAGGCAAGGGTTCCCACCCCCAAATCCAGCCTTGCCGTGTTTGTTTTTTCCTTCTGGATAGTTTGTGATACAGAGGGTACACTGAGACCTGCTGGCCCTTTTCCACTTTTACATTTTGCTACAAAAAGAGGACCTGTATCTGTTTGCATAATGGATGTGTGCGTATGAGATTGCTTCTGAAAACATTCTAGCAACAGGAGAAACAAAACAACACGGAACACAGAAAGAAGAAAAGTTGAGGAAAGAGGATGAAGCATTACTCTGTCTTGAATTCATTAATATTTATATCTTAATCTACGACAGAAGGGAGGAAGAACAGCTTATACTGCCAAGGATCCTAACACCAGCTTTCTCATGTATGGATTCAGGGAGGCAAGAGGGAGCGTTCCTGCAGGTAATTAGCCTTGACTGCTAATCACATCAGCCAAAAGTGATGAGAAAATTAGTCTGATGCTCTTCCTAGATTCCCAGAGCAGCGCTGCTGGTTACTGTGATGCTCTGATGCACAGCAACCTGCAATACATCCTCACCACCACACCGACCAGGACTGGCTGTAACCACACTCTACCCTTGGAACGATGGAATAAAGACAGTGCCCCTTCCATCACTGTCCTGCTCCACTCCTAGGACCGTGTTTCCTTATGGGTCAGGGCAGATATCCAGCCTCTCTTTCACTTTACTGATCTGCCCTCCTCCTACATAAGCACAAACCAAAGAAGAGCAGAAATTATTTGCTTGATCTCTTCAAAGTCAACATTTGCCTGGTTTGCAGTTTTCCAGAAAAAAAGTCATGATTCAGTCACAACGCAGTGAGAAATGGACAGGGATTTACATTTGTCTGTATCCCTTGTCTATTGATTGTTTTAAATATCTATTTAAAAAAGCAAATATAATGTATCACAGCATTTTCACATGACCTGTCACTAGAGGTCTTATTAATTCCTGAAGGTAGAGGGTAAAGTAGATATTGCATACATGTTATGAGAAAGAGTTTCCAAAAGCTGACAGGGATGGCACAAAAGCTGTATGTTAGATACAATGAGCAGAGAAACAATCAGTCCCAACTCTGTCACTCAGGAAAACGACTCTGAACCCGTTCAGGGTAGAGGACTGCATTACAGATGGCAAAGGCCTAAAACAGATGATACAAGAAAGGACTTGGAAGAAAATGACGATCAGGAATGGGCTGGGCCAGGAGACACAGGGACAAGCAGGCTGCGAATTGAGGAGGAAGATGGATACAGAAAGTCTCTGAATATGAAACTCAGTCCAGCCATCTGAGCTGGGGACACAGGACCTGAGGTAGTAGCTCACCTGAGAGCACTTGAGAGCACACCCTGTTTCTGTGCCCTGAAACTCAGCAAAGAAAATGGAGAAAAAAAAAATCCTTCCAAAGATTGTCTTCTCAAGCCAAGATGATGACAGCTTAATTATACTGGAACTTACTAAGGGTTAGACTTTAAAAAAAGCACCCTGTAAGATTTCAAAGGCTGGAAACATAGAATTGAATAACTGTTACTACTAAACCTTATAAATAATTACCCATAGATGTCAGACTTTCAACCACTAGAAGATGGGAGTAATTTGATTCCCCCTCATATAAACATCTACATAAGCCAAAGGCTGTCAGGGGATTTAACGATGGGAGTTCTACGTCAGACGAGTGGGATTTCCAGCACCTATTTCCAGATCTGTGATCCAGGCCACCCTATTTCCTCTCACTCCACCTCTCTCCCTGCCACAGTATAGGCTTGTTCTAAGCAGCTTTCTGCCAGAAGAAGGTTGGATGATTAAGGCAACTACCTCAAAAGGCTCAAGGATTATATCTTCATCTTCACTGACCCAGAAATAACCTTAGAAATAAAAAGCAGGGCTCTTAGTGAAAAAGCCTGAAGACTGGGGGCAGGAAGGAACAAAACCATCCCAGAAGTTCAAGCCATTACAGGGGCCAGTTGACAGTAGACCACTCCCAGGACACTCTTACCAGTTTTCCTAGCAGCAATTCATCCTCACAGGTTTCAGGAAAGCTGTATTTAAACACTTCATGCGACCAGGACCTCTTCACACCACCCAGACTGCACAAATCATCGAACCGTTCCTCTGCATATACTGGAGGTTTGGACTTTCCTCCAAAGCAAAGACAATTCTGATTCAGATGGCTTCCTACCAAATCTGGCCACGCAGGATGCCTAGAGAGCACTGCACTTGAGTGTTACTTTGGTACAAACCACAGCAGAGAACCAATTTCCCTGTGGCTCCAGGTTGTCTTACACAGCAATTAAGTCTCTTTGGAGGAGCAAGAACACTGTTCCTTCTGACTCCAAACTTTATCAGGATGTCGGTGTCTGCACATGACTGAGACAGCAGCTGAAGTGGCAATCTTGCTACTCTTAGTTCCTACAAGTAAAAAGATAGTTTAGTACCAATTGTCCCCTTCTCTTTTAAGATAATACACAGTGCATGTCCTCCTCCTCACCTCATCCATGCTAACAAGTTTTACATTCAAGATTCAACCAGCTAGGGAGGCAAAAGTCCTGTGACTTAATGCTTTGTCATGTCTGCTCTTCAGCAAGACACACCTCTAAATGGAATGCACAATTATTACAGCTTGCAAAGTGTGGTATTCCTGCATTTTGATTGTCAAAATGGCTTGACAGGAAAGAAAAATGTTTGCGCTTTACCCAACCAGTCCTACTACAGCTCCTGCAAGGAAGTGTACTCTCACTCCTCAGACAACACACAATTAAGTAAGCTTTCTCTTAGCACTAGCTCTTCAAGGCAGAGCCAACAGTAACAAGTGGGTTTGCTACAGAGAGGGGAAGAATGTATTCCAAGAGGATATGAAAACACAAAGAAACTGAATAAGACTGAGCAAGACAACACCTTTGAGGGAGAAACTATGCGACTGTCACATAAAGGAAAGCGTACCTGGAAAAGGAGGATCAAAGATAGCAGAATAGATAAATCAAGTATCTGCAGCAAATCAAATTTCTATGCTTTCTCTTGATTGTCCTAATTTTTGGGTTGTTTCAGGTCAGTGGAATAGAGGAATAACAGAAATGAAAATCCCGCTGGAGCAGATTTGTTTCAAACAAGCATCTCACCAACAAAAGCAGATTAAAAATGGAGACAAATCTCTTAAGAGGAAAAAGAGAATAGCCCTGGTTCACCGGCCAGCACACTTGGTACAAGTGCTACTCCTGAGGCAGCTCACAGCACCCCTTCTTTGAGACAATGCTGCATCAAAGCTGCCACCCTGCAGATACAGGGAGATCTCCCACCAAACGCCACAATCACAAACATGATAGCAGCTCCCCTCCTCTTCATGTGCTGCCAAAGCGAGTCTGAGTGTGCTAAAGTAGGCCAATATCTTCCTTATTAACAAAGAAACTCTCCACTCCCAGTCCCTTCACTGCTTCCTTCTACCTCTCATGTAAAAGGACCTCCTACGCCTTTATTCTCCACTGACTTTGTCTCCAGGCTATTTCTGGGGTCCCCTCGGCCTGAGTTTGCATACCTCTGAACCAGTGCTTGCTGGTACAGTTTTGATCCCTTCTTTCCCTGCCTGCTTTAGTTGCCCTTATTAGCTGCAGCATTTCTCCAAAGTTAGAGCTCCTTCTCTCAGCAGTCTCTCCTTTATCATGGAATAATGCATATTACAGCTGATTCTCTCCCTAATTAGAGGAATTTTAACATCTCTAGAGTCACATTTGACTGATAGGACTCTCATTCATTCAGTAATGTAAGCCTCCATTCTCCCTTTGCTTGTCAGAGTTTAGAGTATTTCTGGCAAATCAAACTATTCCTTCCTATCTTCCCTATCCCCCAAACCCAAAATAAACCAACAAAAAAAGCACATGAATGTCAAAATTTTCTAATAACTTTCCTAGTGCCTCATTTTTAACTCATATAGTTACTATATACAGCCTCAATTCTTACTTTTACTCCATTTCAAAGATGCAGAGTTTAGAGCAAATTAGTCTGAAAAATCCGTGTTTCTTTTGCTACAAGTCTCTCATTATTGCTCTTTAAAAAAGCGAAGAAATGCCCAAGATTAAAGAATAATATGCTACATTACTAGACCAATTACTGGCTACTACTGTCTTATATACCATACATCAGAGAAAAAACTCCATGAAAATACAGACTTGGAAACTAAAAAAGAATCATTAAAATTATTATTTTACAAGATTCTGGAATGTATTTTTTTATATGAAGGAATGCATAATAATAAAAAAATACAACAGCAAAAGTCTGCAGGCAAGAGTCTGTCACAGTTTACTTTTAGCAAAGAACCCTAACAGCCTCCAGCAATAAAAGCCACACTATTCTAGCAAAATAAAAACCCCAGAATCCTCCTCCACCTTGAACAGGTTAAGCTGTTCATTACAGGCCCACAGGGAAGCTCAGGGATGCCAGTGAATGGCAAAAAAGACAGAGGAACCATAATTATAAGAAAATCCTTTCTAAGAAGTGTCAAATACCCAGAATGAGAAGGAACTGAGTCTTTCCAGACATCCCAACTTGACCTGGATGCTGAAGGCTTCATGCCATGTATGATTCAGAGTACAGAGAGACTTTTATAAACTTTGGTTGCGGATCACACAGCACAGTTTTTGGCAGCAGCCTACTCAGGACTGGCAAGAACAGTATTGCTCACTCTGGGATCTAGACAGATTCAGCAAGCTGAGAAACATAATGCTGAGGCAAGGTTTCCAAGTAGGTTCCCCAAGGAGTTCAGCACCAAACTTTTGCATTTTCATTTATTATGGAAGACACAAGATATCAAGGATGACAAATTTTACCCACTCCAAAATTAGCAGGCTTTCCTGCTAGTTCACCTTAGGCTCAGGTCATTGTACAAGCAGAAATGGATAACCTTGGAGATAGAGGGATGAAAAGTTCTGAAACTCAAAGGTATCAGAAGCAAGATCCCACACTTGGAAACCAACAGAAAATACTCCTTTGAACCACTGACTCATCAGGTCACAGAAGTGAAAAATGGGGAATCTTAGCACAGGCTTGATTACCACTATGATGAGACCATTCAAAGAGGGGATGTGAATTCAGAATGAACACACATGGCATGAAGTCCTGGTGCCTCCTTCCAATTCCTCCCCTGTATAATCAACCTTCAGAGAAAAAAAAAACATCTGCAAATGGCAAAATTCAGCAGGTTTTAGTTTGGTTTTGCTTTTTTGTTGTTTCATGTTTGCTTTTTTTCTAATATTGGGATTGGTGAGTTTCCTAAATTAATGTTTTTAAAACACCTAAATTGTGGATGTTTGGAAACAGCTTCCTACACTTTGCTACTTCACATGCTGTCTTCTGGGATGCAGACTTCCACTCAGGAACTGTTTGTGATGCCAAGGAAACATCTCTCATCTTTGTGGGCCGAGTCCTCCTGGCACCTCTTTGAAAGAAATGAAAAAATAACCTAGTGAAATGCCAAAGTAGCTGGGATTCTTATCTATACTCAATTTCCCCCTCCCATTTCCCAGAGGAGAAGGGCTGTTTACTTAATCAGAAGATTACACTTGTTGATCAAAGGATGAGGGGAATCCTCTCTAGCTCACACACCCCATCCACATGCAGATTTCGGAGCATGGCCTCACTGAAGCACAATGTATGGCAACACAAATGAACTACCCCTATATTAAGTCACCAGATGTAATCCTGACAGCAGCTCCAAGCTCTTGGTTTCCTCCTCCTCCTCTGATCTCTCTCTTTCTCCTGCCTCTCCCTCTCTCTTGGCTTTGATGACTTTGACAGCCAAGTTCTTGGAGAGTTACTCCAGGTTACAACGTGTCACCTTTAATGGAATTCAAAGCTTTAATTCAGAAAGTGGCCACTCTTGACCTCTGGCCCCACTGCCACCCACTCTGCCACCCCCCTCCTTTCTCCATCGCCATGGAAATGAATAGCTGAGCGAAAAAATTGGAGCAGGCAAAGTCTAAAGCTTTTCACAGAGCCCCCAAAAGAAAGATGAATGAAACTCATTCATCACTGAGCAAGGGACCCAGAGAGCAAGCCAGAGGCAGAGCAAGCAAGGGAGAGAGACAGCCTGAGATAGAAAAGGTTACCTCATGCAGGAAGTTATGTGATTTGAAAAAGAAAAGCACAGGAGGTGTGAGGGAACATAGCTCACTTGCAAAAAATACAGATTCCACCAAGAAAGATGTTGATTTGGGGAGCAGGGATGATTTCCTCAGCCCCTTCCCAAGATAGAATTTCTTAGGAAAGGGTTATCAGGAAAAGGATAGAAATTTGAGGGGAGAAGGGAGAAATGCCTGACAAGAAATTTCAGTAAAAGTCTGAAGGATGGACTGCTCATGGAAAGGAAAAAATATAACTAGAAACAAAGCTGTGCTTTTAATATTTAAATTCCCTTCAGCAAATCTCCTGCTTTAGAGAGAAGTATTTTTCTCCCAATGAATACACCTGCCTTTCCTCCCCATCATCTCCCCATCATACAGCTTGATTTGTCTTCATATGTGATATCAATCAAATACCAAAGCAACTTTTAGCACTAGGGAGTAAAGCACTTCAGAGGCAATAGCTTAAGTCACTCAGACATAGCAGCAGTTTTCTGGTGTGTTCCTCCAATCTCCCCATTTCTTGCAACCTCACTACCACTGCAAAGAGCTCCTTTTTTTCAGGGCATCTGAAAAAAGATGCACAGTAAAACAATAATAAATAAAAAAATGACACCACGTCAGATGAAGGAAAACGTGCTACTGCATGCTGTCTTATAGAGCTGAGGGAGCTTGCTGATGCCAGGGACAGAAAGAAAGGGAGAAGGGCAGAAAGACTGAAATGCAGCAGCTCCAAAGAGCTTATTTGCCTGTACCACTTGAAAAAGAGATAAGCGGGACAGAAGGAAGGCAACAAGCTGTGACAAGTGATTCCCTAAACCCAGAATCTTTTGCAAAGGTATTAGATAAGAGCATCATAGATTATACTAGGGTATTTATATAACTGATGACTTTCCAGAATAACCAGTCAAAATTCATCTCAAGCATATCAAAAACCAGGCAGAAGCTAGCAGGACCCTTGGGGATGGTTGTGGGAGAAAAGCTGTAGAGGGCAGATCTCAGTAAGAGGCAAACTCTTACCTAAGACTGCCTTCCAGCCTTATCCCAACAGAAGAATAATAATGCAGTTCTTCTTTTCAGTGAAGGCCAGTCCAAAGCTTACCCATTAAGTATGACTCAGAAGAGAGCCTACCTAGAGATTAAGTGATAACTCCAGGAGATAGCTGCCCCTTGCAGAGCAATTACCATTCTGAACCGTGAGATTCTTTTTCCTCCTTCCGAAAGCTAATCAGGCATGATTCTCTTTCATTCCTCCAATCCTTTTGCCACAATTTAATTCCTTTTTTTTGGCATTCGAGTGAAAAGGTATCACCCGAGAGGCAGGAATCATTAAACTTTATTCAGTGTTAATTCAGTGAACTGGATGCCAAGCCAAGCTTCCTGGGAATGACGTTAGCACCTCTGCTGGCCGGCGAGCTCAGACCCAGAGCTCATACTTAAGCTTCAGCTTTTGGTTAATCTGTATTACCCTTCATAATGGCTCATACCCTGCCCTAGCCTCAGCTACCCTGAGGATTCCTCAGAGAGGGAATTCAGGCACACGAGCAGAAATGCTCACTTCAGTATACATACAAAATATGTGTATTTCTGGGAATCACAGTAAGAGGGACCCAAGGCTTCACAAAGCCTTCTGAATAAAGAAAAATAGAATTGGCAGCTTGTAAGCAAATTAACTGAAACTAAAGCTGGCATTCTCCATTGCTTCCAAATCTCTCTTCCACAGCTACCAAAACACAACTATCAAAATGGAAGTAGGCACAGGTACCACTCCTTTTCATCTGCAGAATGCCTACTATTAAGGTGGTGTTTCTACCTTCATTTCTTGTTATTGGGGAGTCAATCCCTCGAAACACACAAAGGCTTACTGAGACCACAGGTATTGCCTAGTAAAGCCAGTGAGGCACATCTCACTACAGAGGGATGCCTGAAGGCACTGAAGGCACAATGCAGAATTGCTGCTACCCCTCTGTGCCTTGTCCTTCATGAGAAGCAGCTCTGCTAACGTGTTAACAAGTAATGCTACAGGCTCATAGGCTGAGGACAGAAGGGAGAGCACTGCAACACCACTGAGGGAGAAAGCAAAGACACCAAGAAACTCTACAGTGTAGCTCCTCACATCCTCACACCTCGCCTGATCTTCCCCAGGCCTCTGCCCCGCAGATCTTTTCCCCTCTCCCCACCTCCATGTGACTTTGCTTGTCCAAAGCTGGCTTGCAAACAGAAGGAGATCACTTAGGAAAGGTTTTGCTAGTTCTTAAAAAAATCCCTGTTTATTCAGGGCATGGCAAAAATTAATAGGATGATGCTATTCCACACAGGCAGAGCAAACACAAAGCTCTGGTGTAACAAACTTGCGTTACTGTTAAGAACAGATATCAGTAATATTTTAGTGAGGAGTTACTCTCTAAATGGTTCTTCTCTCTAGTGGCCTCAGGCTAAGGCTTTGAATTGTGTTGAATGAAGACATCTCTGGTTGATCCATGCTCAATTCCTGCTGTAGGGCAGTTCAGGTCAGTTTTCTGCTGCACATCTGTTTATGTTAAACAGACAGATTTCGGAAGCAGCAAATTGTGCCACAAATGGCTCCACAGAGGTGGGAAGCCTCATTTGGTCTTCAAAGAAACTTCCTACAGTAAATTTAAAAACTTCAGTGCTCCAAACATGAAGGACACCCGCATGTCATTAAGTACTTACTGCTGAGCAGACAGCTTTCTGGGTCACCATCTGTTCATCAGGAGCACCAGCTCCTGGCTGCCGTTCCCCAATTCAGTGTGCTCCAGGCTTTGAACTCTCAGCCTTGGCAGCTCACAGTTGCTCAAAAGGTAGCATGGATGGTTCCTCTGTGTCAGCAACACAAATCGAAACGCAGTGTCCCAAGAGAGAACAGTTCAACCAGGCACAGTAAAGTCTTGCTGAAGGATTACAGGGGCTAATCAGAATAGCTCATAATGTTTATGCCTCTGTTTGTGGTATCTACTGCTGCCCTTCTAATCTCATCAACCTGCCTGCTTATCTGTAGTTATCTGGCTCTGGTAACACTTACAGTGTGTGCTGTTTAAACAGAAGTCCCCTCTTCTCCTAGAAAGTTTGCTACCTAGGCAACTACTCACAGGAGAAAGTTCAAAATTAAGATGGCTTCGCCCAAACAACACAACTTGTTGAAAACACTTTTTGTAGCAATAGGAGGAGGAGCTACCTGCATAAAAGCCGAGAATAAATATCTGATCTAGAAATCCAGAATTACTTTCCCACCACTCCAGAGAACCCAGGCTGGCCCAATGCTGGCACTTCTATCCAAGGTTTTCAGCCCAAAGTTTCAGCCTTTTGAAGCTGAATCACCACACGGTTCCACTAGATCAACAAAATCATCGAAACAGGCAAAATTAATCATAGAGGCAAAACAAAAGGTAATGGCTCCTAATGCTCACTGGGGAGAATGATCATTGTGTAAAACAAGGCAGGACAAAGAGAACAGAGGCTGCTCTCAGGTCTGTGAAACTGATGTAGTCTATAACCACCTTCCACATCACAGGCTTACAACTTCTGCTTTCTTGCCCCCTGTCCTCCCCACCCAAGTTGTATTACACAATTTAAGGACTGGCACAGTTCCATCTTCTCAGAGAGAGGAACAAACAAATTTTCCCATTTGGGAAAATCCTGTTTGGTATTTGATGTTTCAGAATCATCTTAAATAAAGCCAGAAATTTATTATAGATACAGCCAGTGCTCAAATTGAACTAGAGTTCAAAGCTGCTAAGCTTCTTCGTTCTTCTCAGTGAGAGGAAATTCAGCATTTCCCTTGATTCTGGAAACAGAACTGGCTTACCCACATGACTAGAAAAGCATGTGGTGCTCCCATGAGCAAAGGAAGCCTGTAATACTGAGACCTCCTCCACCCCAACTAAACACAATCTGCCTATCTCAAAAATGCATGTTTTTCTTCATTCAGATTCACCTTTCTAAGAGGCTCCATACAGGTGAGACTTGAAAACAGGAAGACAATTGTTGGATGGAGAGGTCCTTTTGTGCCTAAGGACCAGGGCTTCAGGAATAAGGGCTCTGGCCTGCCTGTCTGCTATCAAGAAAATATCTCTTAATTAGAAAGGAAAGCATGCAGTTAGCTAGCATTCCACAAAGACAAGGTAAGCAGGAAAAAAAAAAGAAAGAAAACAGAAAAAACAACCAACAACAAAAACATGCTTAAAAAGGAAAGAGTAAGCAACTCTCTATTTTGATGGTAAATGACCTCCCAACAGGGCTCTTTTAGTTTCTATAATGTATGTTTCTCTGTTCCCTCTGTTTTTCACATGATGTTTGACTCTATTTTACTAGGTTTACAGGAGCCAAGTTACAAATTGATATGATAAAGGGCAACGCAAGAGGTGTGACTTGCAACATGTCACAGCCTTTGTAGGAAGCAAATTGGCACCTAAATTACAGTATTTGCATATTACAGTTAAAAAGGGAACTCAATTACTTGTTAAAGCAGGACACATTTGCTATCTTTTAAAACAGAAGCTTCTGCTTCCCTGACCTGCCCACATTTCACCTCCGAGAAGCTGAGAAAAACTCTTCTGTCGAGACAAAATGGATGTCCTTATGCAAAAGTCCTAAGTTAGTTCCTTGTACCAACCTTCTGGAATCCACAACTCCACATTTGCCATTTACACTTTGCAAGATGAGGGATCCACTGCCTTCCAAGGAAAGCTTTTGTGAAATTATCATCCTGCCTCCCACCATCAACACTGTAATATAGTAAATTAGTTTGCAAATGAATTTTTCTTATCATAGCTTTTCCCCAGCAAGTTAGACAGGCCTTCAGTATTTGTAATTTTTCTTCCCTAGGAGATATTTATAATGTGGCTATCCTGTTCTTCCTGAGTTTGTCAGGCAGCCTAAGCTCTTTAAATTGCAGAGCAAACTTTCTGCAGACACTAGTTTGCTGGAGAGTTCTTCCTTTCTTTTTTGCTTCTTTTGAAAATGCTGACACCAACATAGGATGCCTTATCCCTGTCATCACCATCACCACCCTGGTCTGGCCCTCTCAGGCATATGCCTAAGATCTGGTTTTAGACTTTTCTCCACAGCCCTACATTCAGAGCTCATCTGCCCAGTCCTGCTTCCTATGACTTCCTAAAATCCTTTTTAATCACTGCTTTCCAGATATTTCCACTACATGTTTCATTCATACATATGGAGATAAAAAGGACCAAAACATGCTGTGCTAATCCACTTGCATCATTACTTTCAGCATTGACACATGACAGGGAAAATGTCACCCAACCCTAAGACATAGACAGACACAAAAAGGAACAGGTGGAAAGAGGCTCCCTGCCTTTTCCTGACGTCATTCCCTCTTTCTAAAAAGGTAGAAAGAGGTCTTCAGCAGCCTCAGACTGTTAATAATTACTCCAATGCTCAGTTAGTAATGACTTTTGCAATATTTAACATTTTCCTTATAGACTGAAGTCTAACTCTTCATTAATTTTTAAAAGAAAAAAAATTAAAATGCATTTTCAGTCTTCAGCTTTAAAGAAAATACTTGAAAGTATGACCATCGGGTTACATTAAAATAATAAAAACCTATGTGGAAGGCCAGAACAAAGAATCCCATCGTTGTTTTGGATTTTCTTCATCTGGTGATTTTTAGGCAAATATCCTGACAGGAAAGGGGGAGGAGTGGGGCTGTCAGTACCGTATTCAATGAGTATAATTACACTGAATTAGTGCTAAGGGGTTTAGAGAGAGGGAAAAATACTATTCCACAGAGTTAATATAAAGTGGGCTTTCATGTACATACAAACCCACAAGGAGCAAGCTACTGCCTGCTGAGACCCATTTGAGAGCCAAGGGATTGATCGGACCCGGCCAGCCCTTGCTGGAGAGAAAAGCTGCAGTTGTGAATTACTGTAAAGCAGCATTCACATGATTGATGGGTTTACCCCCACCACCACATTCGTTTCAAAGATCCATTCTGTCTTCTGTGGCGACGGTGTGAATTAACCCCCTCACAATGGCTGGCTGGAGTCTGCAAGACCGATCCAAGGTCCAGGAGTTCGACGGAGCTTTTATCTCATGCAGCCGTGTGACTGGAAAACGGGGACGGGATGCTGTTCAACACTCAGGCTTCTGAGCAGCACCGTAACATCAACCTCCTCAAAGAGCCTGCAAACTTTCAGACCAGCCAGCTTATGCCTGGAGAGCAGCGTTTGAAGGAGCTCTGCCTCTGATCTCCCTTGCAGTCTGATACTGCACCCACTTGTCCTTGCATCCAAGGGACCACAAGGTGTATTTATTTCATCTCTCGTCTTTTTAACCGCATATGTTTTCAGCAATGGATTTTTTTTTTCTCCTTTTCCCCAATGAAGAGCAAGAGAAAGCCTGAATTCTGTATGCAGTAAAAGATCCACACAATTTGTGACGGGATTTCTCCTCAAGGCTCAGGTACTGCAAATTGAAAGCAGTTAGAACAGCAAAGAGAATGGGAGTGAACAATCAGAAATGGGCCCAGATCATGACCAGCTTTTAAAAGTGTCCTGAAATCTTTTGAATGGACAGTATGACACAAGAAGTTGGAACTTCATGAAAGCCCAATCACACACCTGCTTGGGGACCGTCCCACAGCATCTCAGGAACTGCTTTTTCAGCCAGGAATAAATAAATCTGTGTCAACTGCAAAAGTGCCCTGCGCTCCTCCCAATTCCCAGGAAGGTACTACATACATGAATTACATTCTGTTTTGATTTATGTGGTAAATACATTGCTTAAAAGAGAGGAAAAGAAAACATCAAAAAAACAAATACCAGCATTAAATACTATAAACTATACCAAGTTTGCTGCAGACAAGCGAAATGTAATCTTCCTACACACAACTCTGCCAAAGCATTTCACACTGCATCATTTCATTTATCTTGCCCTGGTCTTCCATAAAAACACATGTCTTATCCTACAGCACTTCCTCTGTATTCACAGCCCTGTTCCAGCTAATCTAGGGATTGAAAAAAAATGGTGCATTGCTACCGCAGTCCTTGGTGTCCCTTACTGCCACCATTTCTTAATCCCTGCTGCAGCAACCACTGCTCCTCACAGTGTGGGAGCCCTTTTCCCCAGCCCCGCCATCCCAACAGCTGTCACAAGGCTGGCCCTGGGAAAAGGCTCTAAGAGCACAGCAGTGCAGCTTGTTTTCCAATCAATGTCAGGCCAGGGAGCTTCCCAATGTGTCCNCACGTGTTTGGTTCACAGGCAAAGCCTTTTTTGTGGAGCTCTGAGGGTAAAGCAAACAGCCACAGGAGCAGGAAAAGCTCCCAAGCTTTTTCTGACTCCAACAGGAGCCCTTTTCCCCAGCCCCGCCATCCCAACAGCTGTCACAAGGCTGGCCCTGGGAAAAGGCTCTAAGAGCACAGCAGTGCAGCTTGTTTTCCAATCAATGTCAGGCCAGGGAGCTTCCCAATGTGTCCCATCTATGTTTGTCACAGCTCATCAAAGTTCCCCCCTCAGGTTTAGAGCACCCTGCAATCAATCCTCCTTGGTCCTTTCTTGGACACCACCTCCATCTGCCTTTACAGCTATGGTAGATGTTCCAGGAATCACAAAGTCAAATGTCTTGAGAGGCCTCTGCCTCTTTCAGGAGCCTCCTCAGCTCCAAACCAGCCCAGCCTCCACAGAGGCAGATGCTGAAGTAACACCAAATGGGGCCAAGCACCTTTCAGCCACTACACCCCATTCTCACTTGGAAATTCTCACACCAAAACGCGTCATAACCAAAAGCAAACAGTAACTAGGTTAGTCCCTGTGCACCAAGCAACCCACACAGACCACAATGAGGGCTCAGCTACCCTGGAGTGACTGGGTTAAAAGATGAACACTCAGCATTCTTGGAAGCACATGGAAACTGCTGTCAGACCAGCTCCTGCTACCTATACAACCTTTCCAAATCTTATATGTGCACACTTTATTAACCCCAAAGGACAGTGTGCTCCATTTCACTGTGAAAAACAGTTGCAGAGAAACACCAACTCCCACAGGCCCCCTGGACCAAGGTGAAGGCTCACCTCAGTCCCAGATGTTTGGTAGTCCTTGTTTCTCCCTGTCATGTGACAAAAACATTTCCACTGAGCTATGATCACCAAACTTAAACCCTTCCCTCCCCCAGAAATCCTCTAACTGTGCTGCTCAGTCCAGTGGCATTAGCAGCTGGATGTCAAACACAGGTGTGCTATTAAGAAAGGTCAAATTATTTCATTTCCAAAGCCTTTGCACAGTGGAACACCATTCAAACCAGGCATGCTTTTCCTCAAGTTCCACGTAAAAAATGACTGACTTTAAATAAAAGCTACTTGTTGTCACCCCTCCATTTGCTACACTCAGAGAAGTGGCAGGCAAAATTTCCAGAAGTCCCATCATTAGAAGCAGGAGGTTATCTGCAACCTCAGTCGGCCTCTGCCACTCCTGGTGCTGCGTGTGTCACAGCAAAACCCAGAACGCATTTAGGGACTCACATGATGGCAAGGAACACTAAGCCCTTGTGCCCAGGCACAGCACCCTCCATAAAAGCCACTTGAGCTCATCAAGATTAGGAATGAGCTCTTTCTTAAGTCCAGCCCAATCCAGTTAACAGGCTTATATGGAAATGCTGAGGGACAGGGCTGGCGAGTGGCAATGCACCTAACTTGCACGTACCAGTTTGCTAAAGAGGAAGAACATGCCAGCACTGCCCGGCTCAGGCTCACAAGTGCCTCTTTCCTCTTCATATATTCCTTTACAGATGCTTTTCTCTAAACATATGAATTTAAAATGGCTTGGGTAACCTTTGTGATTACTAATCACTGTTATAAATCTTGTTCCACCAGCACAAAGAAAGAAAACCAACTGTTAAAGACAAGCCCATTTCATACTTCCTGATCAAATAGCCTTCCCTTCCTGCTCTTGGCATATGTTTGCATAAGTTGATTTTCTTCTGCTAAAAAGATGCTGGCATGCATCAAAATAGGAAAAAAAAAAATGCTCAGAGATGTTTCGAGACTGCTTGTTGTGACATCAGCTAGTGATGAGACACTACTGTCCCATCTCCCTCACTCCATCTGTGCACAGGAATGCAACCTGGGGAAAGGGTTGCACATGACCTTCTGCTGAGGAGCAAGCACAGTGGCAGATGTCCAAGCTGTGCCCTCCCCACCACTGCTGAGCACGCAGGAGAGCTCCAAAATGAAGGTTGAAACAAAAGCTTCCTCCCTTTCAAAAAAGAGTTGCTTTGGGATTCCATACTTAAAAGGCAATAACATTAAAGTACCCACGACCTCAGCTTACTAAGTCTTGATTTTCCTTAACCAGAATCAGAAAGGGGAAGAGGAGTGGAGAATAAACATCAATTTTGCAAATAAAGTAAATAATTCTAGGAGTTAAAAGAAAGACATTTTTGAAGCATGTGTTACTATGGCAAGTTAATATTAAAATCATTTTCTGTGAGTTGCAGGGAGACTAAGCAAGCATCAGATAAACTGAAAATAGTCGAACTTAAGGGAAGATGGGGAGTTTGTACAGGATATTTCACTTTTGACAACATATTTGTTTTCAAATAGTTGTCCATTTACCACAGCTGAAAAGCATCAGGGCAACAAATTAGATGTACATGGGTGCAATTAGCTCACATTTCTAACATCACAGACAGCTTCCTGGAGCACAGTTTGTCCAAGTGTTAATAAAAAAAACCCAGAAAAACGAAAAACAAACCAAAAAACCAGAAGAAAGAAAACCACCCCCACCTCCCCAACAAGGCAGGAGCAGAAAAATTGTTAAATTATACAGCCAGTCTAAATCAGAATGAGTCTATATACGTATATACATTTATTTTTACATATATATTTAGTTACTTTGGTGGACCTTCAGATACTTCAGAGCAGGCTTTTAGCTAAAATGTTTAGAGGGCATTTTTCTAAAAGGCAAAACCACACAATATTGCACACATACCAGCTAAGGAAGACGTCAGAAGGACAAATAGGACTTTTGCAGGGAGGTACAGGAGGGGAGAAATTCTGTCTTGATAAAGATGATAATATACAAGCCTCCAATTCAGACCAAGGCTGATCAATGTGAAATAGTTGGTGATCAAGTGATGACATTACCATTTTCTATAAAGGTGAAAGTGAGATAATTTTTATAAACGATTTCTTGTCAGTGTAACCAATTCACATGGCGGCAGTTCGTTTGAAGATTACAGAAGAAAAATCTACAATGAGTAAGTCCCAAACAATGAAAAAGAATTGATTAAGGAATTAGGGCTGCTTCTACACTTATTTCCAAAGTGAGGACTGCAACAGTTCAGATACATTTCCACAGGATGTAAGCATAGAATTCTCTCACAGTCATTTGAAATTTTCACACCAAAGTTACAGCCTGATTATGGTGTATAACTGGGAGGTTACCAGTGCTAAGAGAACCAGGTTTTAAAAATCACAGAATCTGGGAGTCGCTTCTTTCAGTTCCCTGAGAGCTGTCCTTTCGAAAAGCTTGCCAAGAATGAGCACAGATATTCTGAAAAGATGCCAAAGTGCAATCACTGATGATACTTCTGGTCAGTCAGAAAAAAAAAGAAAATAAATTTACTTTGCAAATGTAGTTTAAGAATTTATTCACTCGCAGAGTATCTTTAAGAGAACGGAAATGGAAATGCAGCCCAAGTGAAACTAATAGGAGAGAACAACTTTGGCAGGTGAGATGTAAAATGGAGATTAAGAGGTCCAAGAGCACAGCTGAAGAACAAGGAAGCAAATACACAGTGACAAGTAATAAGGCATTCCTTAAGCACACGGGAAGCTGGAACTCGGGAAGAGCCAGTGGCTCCTGCAGACTCTCCTGACACAAACCCAGCGAGGGCAGAAGAGAGATTGCACAGAAGTTAAATGGCTCCTCGGCTTCAGCCTTCACTTCAAAGCAGCAAAGGGAGATGCACGCCCCAAGGTTATACGAGTAAAGAACTTGAGGCAGAACTGCCAGACAGAGTTAGGGGAAATAAAATAAAGCAAATGAAAAAAAAAAAAAAGAAACTACTCGAGAAGTTTGATTGCACTAAACTGCATTTCCAGAGCTGAGAAAAGTCAGTTAAAGGCAAGTGTAAAGCTAGCCTGAAACAGGAGCCCCACAAACTAGAGAAGTCTAAAACAGCGCATTTTTCACAACAATAAATCATGCCTCACTAACCTACACAAAGGCTTTAAAAACATATCCAGGCTGTTTTTTACTAGATGTAAATTGTTCCAATTTTCAAAGACCCTGAAACTGTTAGGAGAGCTTTGTCATCTTGGGACAGGAGGAAAGGTCCTGTCACTCTTTTAACATTAGCCAAGGAAGAGAGACTCCCAGGATAAGAACAATAATAATTTTTTTTCATACAAAAGGAAGATGTTTTAGCATCCCAAGTACTGCTCAGGATCAGTGTTGCAGAAGGCCTTTGTGGAGCATCTGAAAGAAAAAATAGAAAACAAGGCCACAAAACATGGTGCCCATATAATGTGGTATTAACCAACAGTATGAAGGTCCTGGTCCTCACAATTACCCAGGCAACTGGACAACACAAACACCAGATAAAATCCACCACAGACATATTGAATATATGACTTCTGTGTCTAGAAGTCATATATCTGCTTCCACACCACTATACACCAGTGACTACTGAACTAGCTTCTAGACATCAAAAATGTTCTGGAGACAGACGATGTCACATCCCTGTGCCTAGCAAAAGAGTCATTTCAGAGAAGACAAAACTTTAGAACAGCACTTCTAAAAAATTTAAACTCTGATATGAGAGAAAATCTTTGTGGAAATTGTAACGTAATTATAGAGTGCTGGGTTAAACTTCAACTAAATGTGATTGCTAGAATAAGGGCATGAATTGTGAGCACACTTAGAAACAAAGAAATTGAAATATTCTGATTTAGAACTAGGCATGGGGTTGTAAAAGGCTACTGAAAATGAAAAACATGAGAGAATGTGTAATATTTATGAAAGGTGACCTACTGCACTATTTAAATAGAAGAGAGATTAAAGCAAAGACCAGTTGAGGTTATGAAAATAGGGACATTACAGACACATGAATTCAAAATTAAGATTCAGGAAACCTCAGCTACTCAGAGTAATGAAAACACATCTTCAAAACCAAAACAGATTGCTTGTGGCTTATCTATTCAGGGGGAAATCCCTTTCAGATCTGTCCACACTGAAAGCTAAGGAAGATGAACAGTATTTGGGAAGAGTTTTAAGAAGTCCACATAAGCCTGGTTTTACAGAACTCGACCCCTGCTCTTCCATCCACTTTCACATCTTGTACAGTGGGACTGAAGAGTGTGATCCAAGCCCTGGGCAAACCTAGTTCACAGACTGAGCCAGCTGCTGCTCCAGAAGCACTTTCTGCCTGCAATAGCTTAGCTCTGCAAGGCAGCAAAACTGGGACAATACATGAATCTGAGCGAGGAAACCAGAGTTCACCTGGGATCAGTAGCTGCAGCTTGGAAGTTCTGCTACTCCAAAAAGTATTTAGGCCTAGAATATATTTTTTGAACCTGAAGGAATAGAAGGCAGATAGAAATGAGATTAAAAAAATATCCCTTTCATTTCATACCAATCGCATTCTGCATCAGGCAGTGAAAACTATGTTTATTCTCTGCTAAGGGCAATGATCAAAGGCTCAAATGTTTTTTGCAACAGAAGTTATGATTATATGGGGAGCACAAAAAGAAAGAAAAAAGGAAAAAAAATTCAAAACAACTTGTCCTGTGAGGCAATTGAAAATGACATGCACAAGTTTTGGGGGAAAAATGAAATCAAACTTCTAGTTTTGTTCCAATTCTATAATAATAGTAGGAATAATTGTAAATAACAATTACAAATTATTACAACTGTTTCCAACTAATTACAAAATTAATTATTTTGTAAATAGACAATTTTATAATAACTTATAATTATTGCAGCTATTTAAAATTTTTACAAATACTACAATTGAATACTAATTCTCAAAGGTATGCTTTGAAGAAAATTTTAAACTGATCAGGAAAGGATAAATTTGAGAAAATGCTCCTTATTCCCCATTGCTGTATTCTCCAGCACTAATTTGTGAGACATCATAATCATAAAAATGCCCTAATGAACAGCTGGACATCACAGGGCACCATGAAGAGGTTACTGTAGGCAAAGTGTCAATCTCACATGTAGGCTCAATTCTTGTTTCCATTCTCTCAATGCCCATTAAGTGCTGAAAGTGTTGAGGTACAAACTAGAATTCCGCTGACCTGGAACGGAAATCATAGACTCAGTAACTCAAAAAATTTCCATTTCGATAAGCCTTAGACGAAATATTTCAACCTCAATTTTTCTTGACTTACGACAGATAATTTACACTTCACAGACTTCTCCTGCTTTGAGTTTTTTGTTTGCTGCAGTTTAAATAAGACAAGAAATTCCCACCCACAATTACTTGAGGAATCTCAGTTGGTAAAATCCCAACTGGAATCAGAGCCTTATTGCACATGCTGAAAGTGTCAATGCATAAAGATGTGAACTTGTCATTTACAGTACAAGTTGCACAATTGGTAAGTCTAAAGTTATCTAACACATTTTTGCTATACATCCCTACAGTTCTGGAGGTTTCTCCAAGCAGAGACTTGCTTTTGGTGTGTGTGTAAAGCATGATGTCAGGGCAAGGTCTCTACACATCTCTCTCTTTTTCTCTATAAAAACACATGCCTGCCATACCCACTCAATCTACGGTCGTGGTTAGCACAGGAAAGAGGGGCTCTTATTTAAAGGACTTTCAGACATAGTCAAAATAATTCAAACTAAAATATAGTATACTGCAGTTAAATGAACAAAGCAGACGCTGTAAGATGCCACTTTCATTATTCAAGTCCTTTACTTGTGTGGTAGTGTTCAACCCACAGCTATTTTCAAAAGCTCTCACCTTTTGGGAAGATTAGTACAGAGGTGCTGTATTTGGGCACAGAGAAGCAGCCAAAGAAAGGCCAGGACCATGCAGGACACTGTACCACCAAGTAAGAAAAGGTGCCTGTAAATGTAAACTCAGTTGCAAAATACTGGAAATGCCTATAAATATTTCTTACAGCAGCTTCAAAATAACTTTTCTGGATCGATATTATGAGTAAGAACAGGAAGTTCACACACTTCTCGCATTCCCATTCCTTTTTGAACTTCAGGTTTTTTTTCCATTATGAAAACATGACCAATTTTGCAGGTAGTTACAAAGAGAGAGAGAAGATGTTCCCCTCTCTCCTACATTTCTGATTTCAGCCAACTTTATAAAACATTTCAGATGTTAAGCCCAGAAGATTTCTCCCTTCAGAGATAAAACCAAGGGCTGATCCCAGCGGGAACATGGCAGCCTCCACCTCTCATCAGGATAAACTCAGCACCTTCACAGCACCAGACTCTCATTCAGGGACAGGTTTGGCCAGGGGTTACACACAGCCCAGGCTCTGCCTTGGAAAGGTATGGGTCTTAACATGGCCTAACAGAAGCAGTTTATACTGCAAAGTGGAGGAGAAATCCAGCTCATCATTAGCTTGATTTTACAGAAAAAAAAAATTAATATGAGAGCAGTTTATGCTTAAACAGGTGTCCAGAAAAATACCAAGTGAAGCTGTCAAAGTCCCCATGGTAAAGGTATCACTATAAAACTTACCACAAAAACTTTGAGCTTTCATCACAAAGGACATGGATCTGAACCCATACTGTGTCATCAGAGAGTTTTATTTCCACTAATGTTGAACTTATAAATGAAGTTTGCATGATCAAGCAAAGATTGCACATGCACCTTTATATTCACTTTGTCTAAGTAAATCCCACTGTTCTCAGCAAGGTAACTCAGAGCCCATAAAGATGTTCCAACCATGCACAAGACATGCAAGGATTATAGCTCAAATCAGAAGGGATGGAAAGAAGAGAACAGCACCTCCTAAAACCCATACCACCTATAATCCCAGTGACCACTCAATATTATTGAGTCCAAAATACAGATTAAAACCCATGTCCCATTTAATGACAGGCTCTTGAGCTAACAAACACGAAGGGAGAGGAGCTTGCCTTTTCTTCTTTACCACCCCATGAACACAGCTCCCATGGTATTTGCAAGCACAGCAAAGGCTAGATTCAACACAGACACCCCTACTTAGGCAGCCCATAACTCCTGAAGCTCTTTATAAACCCTCTGTTGGTGGATGGGCTCTTCTGAGCTCTGCAGATCTCTGATCAAACTGGCCAGAGGATTGCCAGAGCGCAACCAGCTTGCACGTGGGTTTCTGGTTTGGTTTGTAGGGGTTTTTGGTGCGGTTTGTGGGGTTTTTCTTTTGTCCTTCTGCTGCACAAATAAGCCCAGAAGAGGAGGAGGCCCAGAGCACGGAAGGAGTATGCTAATGCCATATCATACCAACTGCCATGCCAACAGCAATCACGCACACACGCCTGCTCACACGCTGCTGCCAAACAATCACTTAAGCAAACATCAACCACAGAGATTAGCAGAAGCGTCTGACAAGGCATCGGGCAAGAAACATGGGCTGAAGGGACAGCTTAGCAAAGTGAGGATTTAGTAAGTGAAATGACACAAAGTTCCTGAATCAAAGCTTGCAGCAGTTTTGGAAGGCTGCTGAAAATCCTATCTGCTGGCTAGTAGATTTTTTCCATCCACCCGTCCCTACTGCATATCAGCTGCAGCCAGACAGGCTTCTAATAAAAGCAAGTGACTCTTGCACAAAGGAAAACATCTTTCTGGCCTCTGGGAAGGCAGCAATCCAAGCAAACAACCAGGCACTCAGGTGGCACAAGTGATTGGGAAGCAACTATGGCATCTCAGGGGCTTTTCAGCACGAAAAAGCAAGCTAAGTCCCTACAGTAAAAGACTGGTTTTCCAGGTGAAACCACCCTCGGCAGAAAAAGAATTTGAAATTCTTTCTGTTTAATGTCATGGGGTGAGGAGGCTACTTTTAAACATGTCGTTTTTATTGTTCAAGCTAAAGGAGCAAAGTGTTTTTCTACCAGAATATCAGAACAATCTCTTGATTAATCCTTAATTTACTAAAATATGCTTCACTCCAAAGGCACTTTCAATGAAAGCAGTGAGATTTTGCTGCAAGTGCAAGAAGTCACAACCATTTATCAGTATTATAGCTTATTTGTGTCTTATTTTGAAGAATTTGTTACCAAAACAAAGGAGGGAATATTCTTTCTAAATCTTAGACTGAATTATGTATTCCTTATTCTGATGAAGCTCTTGATGAAGCATCAACTTTGCCTGAATTATGTTTGGAGGATGTCTGCCTGGTTAAATATTAATCTCTGCTAGACAGGAGGAATATTATTTCTGGTGAGCTGAAAAAGAACTAAACATTGAAATGGAAGACGCTTGGTTGTCTGAAAGCAAGCTGTGACTTTGTAGCACCACTGCACAGACATCACCATATCAGAACTGCCACCTCTCTACCAAGGCTATTTCTAAATCACTTCCTATCTTACTTTCAAAGACAACAGACCTTTCTTAAGAGATGCAGCCCTTACCATCTGACAAAGTGCCTCAATGAGCATTACAGAAATGGGCATTTTGAGACAATGTCACTCTTCCCACTGTTGCTCACATGCCATAAACCTCCTTAAAAAAAAAAAAAAAAGACAGAACACCAAAAATAGTTATCTTTAAATACAAAGTTTTTGATACAAGAAATGCCCTTACACAATGTATTAAGCACATTTTGGATGCTCCTATCGTAAGGGAAAAGATGCTACAGACTGTGAGCCTTCTGTTGTTGGCTACAGATGGGTGCATACATTTGCACTGCACTACTAAGGCTCCTTTGCACTTCGAGATACATGATGTGTGAGGAGTAGAGCTAAAAAAATAAATAAATACATAAACGAATCTGTTGTTCTAGTGATCCAGTAGAAACAAGGAAGCCTTAAATGCAAGAGTCGTATCATCTTTAGTTGGTTATGAAACTAATGCCACTGTTTGCATGGTTCTGAGGAGAAAAAAAAACAAAAAAAAAACCAGTAACAAAACAGGTTTTGTGCCTGATATCCACTGGAACTGAATCTGAGAAGTCAGTTCAGTTATTTCTGTGCAGGAACACTCTGGCTCCCACAGATACATATATATTTACTGCTTGTGTCAACACATAAGGAATTCCTAACATACCCATGGAGTTAATCTATCTGGTGTTTTGTCTTTTTAATCCTTAGGGCCAGAAAAGACAACAGGTAGATGAAATTAGCAAAGCCAGATGATGAAGACAACAGCAGTTGTCTCTGTGCCTTAATAAGCTCAGAAGATCAAGACCAACTTTGTACCCAAGCCTGAGAATCAGTCTACCTCCACCTCGAAGTCCTGCACTGCCTCCACTCAGCTGGACCAGCCTCCCTAAAATATCTGAGTACCAGCCCAGGTGTGTAGATGAGGTTTCCAGAAGGAAAGCAGAGCCCATCCAGCCTCATCTTCCCTCCCAATTGTTCTGTCTGATTTTACTCTTGAGAGAAGAATTTTTGTACAGATAGGGAATTACTCCAAAAATATTGTTTGAAGATGGCAAAAATCATGTCTCATTTATTTGGTTAGCTACCTCTAGACCAGTGTCAGAACAAGGATTTAGACTGGGGTCTTAGAGAATTTCTCCTCTTTCTCTTCCCTCCCCATAGCAATTTGATGATGGTTTCATCCACAGCTAAATGGGGAATGTTTACAAGGTCCAAGCTATGCTGAAACTGTGTAGAAACTAATGAGGAAGGAAGATTTTTAGAATGCCCTCATGAAACATTTAATGAGCTCTGAATTAGTGCTGGCAGGCCTCAAAGGAGAAAGGCCCAGTTTAAAACTGAACTTTGCAGTTTACTAAATGGCAGTGTGTTGGAGCCCCAAGCACTATTTTTGAAGACTATTTTTATCAGAAAATACTCAAGTCCTGTAATGCTCTTCTGCTCTAAAAGTCTCTACCCCTCTGTTGCAGCTGCTGTGCAATCAGTAGCACTTGCCAAGCAATGTGCTCCTAAGGCCCAAAATAACATATTAATACATTTCTCTTAATGTAATGGAACTGGATTTTGCCTCAGACATAGTTAGCTCAACTCCTCACCTCCAGAGGTCATTCCCAGTGAAATCAGAATGTGCCATTCTGGGAAGGCAAGGAAGGGCTTTCTGGAGTGGAGGGATGGTGAGGGTGAAAATCCCCTGGCTTTATCAGTAATACAGCTCTCTCTTTATTACATTCCCATTCCCCCTTCTCATCTCCCATGAAACTGCCTACAGCTGTGTTCTCTCAATCTTCAGCCTGAAAGACATGAAAAAGCAGCCTGCAAGACGACTACAGTTTTTAAAAAGTCACTCCCACACATATAGACATGGAAGGAAATAAAAAAGTTTAAAAATGAGAAAATCACCACAGTGTCACTGTAGAAAGCAGAGCCAGATATTTTTAAATGGCGTAGCAGTTCTGTTCCTTGGAATAAAAGAAGGTGAGAAACATTGGCCAAGAGAGTGTCTAGTTAGGTGAAGTCCTACTGACCCTTTCTACCACGATAAGGTGAACCACTGCTGAAAACAAGCTGAATTACTTTAATACCACCACCTGCAACAGGTCCTTTTAAGTCTTCAAGGTCCTTACTTTTCACTAGGGAAAAAACTGTAGGAGCCTGAAGGGGGGTTGAAAAGTATTGGTGAACTTGGCATCCCAAAATCAGTTCTTCTGGCAACTCAAAACAAGCAAAATATTAAGTAGCAAATTCCATACTGACTGCCAGCTCTTATGTCATGGATTGTTAAAGGTAGAGGGATTAAAGAGTTTCTTCAGCTGATGACCACTTCTGTTCAATCTAAAATCAATGGTTTGCAGAGCATATTTAAATTAAAAAAAAAAAACCACAAACTATATGGTCTTTATTTAGTGCCTAATATTGCTGACATGAATAGCAAGTAATCAGTGCCCTGAAATTTAGTGATACACAGAAGATATGCCTCTTCTCATCAGGCTTCTCTGCTGCGGCATCAGCCCACAGAGTCACCACCATGCCACTTCTTATGCAACGACTCTGCTCTGTGGGTTATTGTAGTAAAACAAAATCTTCCACATTACAGAAGACATTGCTGGCTCCTTTAATTCCATTTTTCCACAGTGCTTCTGCTGAAGAAATTGATGTCAGACAACTGACTCAAATTTCCCCCAGCTCCCTTCAAATACACATTGAGCACTTGACAATGCCCACTTTTCTATTTTCCTCTGCACGGCTCCATTGGAGAGGACCCTCTGTGCATTCAGAGCAGCACAATGAAGAATGATTTCCAAAGCATTAACTTGGAGCCATTGAGACTTGGATGTTTTCAAAATTACTCTATTGTGCTCAAAGGATTCTAGACTACCCCAGCTACTCTAGAAGAGAGTCTTTTTCCCCTTTCTCAAAACATCCATTCCTTGAGCCATCCCTGGAGTGCATTGTTGGGGCTGATTCCTTAGTGCAGCAAGTTCCATCAGTCAAAGCTCAACAGATACAAATAATATCAGGATATGGATATAAATTAGTGCGACAGACCCTAAGTAGTTTTGACAGGTTTAGTAAGTATATATAGTGACACAGAATGCTATTCCTGCTGTCAGACATCAATATGTAGACAGAAGATTGGGGGCACCATGGAAACTCAGCGACATAAGAGTGGTATTGATTGGATAGAAAATGAGGCTGCAATTTAAGCTTAAGGCTGCCAGAGATGCCAAGAATGGAGAATGACCTCCAGCAGTGAATTTTCAGCATAAGCTCCCTGTGAACAAGCCAGTCCAAGAAGGATAAATCAGGGACAAGCTCACCAGGGATATGGCTCAAGCGAGTGTCGGCTACCCTAAGCAGATGAGAATCACTCTATGTGTGCACGCGTTACAGTGACCTAGTTCGTTCAAAGACAGCGTTTTGTATGGTTTATTATGGAGCCTTGAAACAAAGAGAATTCCTCAATTAAAGTCCTGAAATGCATCCTCTAAATGAAAATGCTTTTGATACACTGATCAGCAAGAGGTTGTAAATATCGAAGCAAAGCGTACATTGTTAAAGAGCAATTCCCACAGAAAACACCACAGTTGGGAATGTAGGTAATGAGGGGGCCTGAACAGAGCAGAAGCAATGAGCCATGCCAGTTCCATCCCTAATGCCCTGGTCTTACACTAAAACACTTGTTATACCATAACACTAGATAAATTGTATTTTCCTTGACAAAAAAACCCAACACACACACAGAGAAAAAAAAAATAGTGTGCGTTAAATGAGAGCATTTTCAGAGCTCCTGTAAAGGATTATTTTTAATTGTTATGTGAGGTCTCAAGAACAAACATTTCCAGAATGGTCAAGAAGAAACAGAGGATGTGTCAAGGGAGTACCTTGCTAGAGCAATGACTGCTGGAAGTTTGCTAAGTAATAATATTCACATTCAGGGCAGAAAGATTAATCTACACAACACATCCATCAGTACAGCTGTGTCAGGAATAAGATAAGCCTCCAAAGTGTCCCCAGTGTCAGTATGGGCATAGAGCTCAGGCATATGGTACTGGGATAGCAGCACTATGTTTTGTAATACTATAGTAAGGCAAACCTTCTGCTGGCAAGGGTGCATCAGCCACAATCTGCATCTCAAATAACTGGGGACAGACGTCTGGATAATTGCAAAAAACCTGTTTTTGTTAGACCACTTCTACACTATAAACAAATATTTACCATTTGTAAAAGAAAAATTTGTAGTTGGCTTCTCTTTTTCCCCATCCAAGAGGTGGCTCAGGAGCAAAGTCAGTGAGTTTCTGTACTCCAGTTTCACCCAAAGCTTCATACATAAAAAAATCACTGAAAAGTTTAGCTTAGCCTGGAGACAAGACTATATTAAATCTCCACTCTCCTTCTCTTTAGCAAAAGGGACTAAATTATGCAGCAGGAAATTTTTTTGCTGCTCTTTGGGGTCAGTTATGGGGCTTTTGGGTTTTTTTTAGTCCAATGAAGTACCCTCTCCAAGCACTTCCAAATTTTCATTCCTACAGCAAATTAACAAATTTTGTCACAAATACACTGGTTCCTTTTTCCCTTCAAACTATTTCTCATGATCAAAAGTTCACACTTTTTTTTTTTTTTAATTCTTATTCCTTTGCAGGGAGGAAACTGAAACAAACAAAACAAAACAAACACACAGAAACATTAAATTTGTTTTGTAATCAGCTCGAGAACACTGCTCAGAACACCTAAAACCCCAAGTATTTCTTTGCAACAACTTTTATTTTCCTTCTCTCTTTCTCTCTCTATCCCTTTCCTCCTTCTCCCTAATACAGTCAGTTACTCACACAGTCTATTTCTTGTCCAAAAAGTTGAGCTTTGCTAAATGCTCAAAAAGCTCAGTGCCCAGAGGAAACAAGGAAAGGACATCAACTCAAGAGCTGATGAGCCACAGGTAAAGTGTTCCTCTACTGTAATATAAGTAATTTCAAGCAAACAGGATCGAGTTTAAACACCACTACCCATAGCTGCAGGGTTATCTCACAGAGAAAGATTTAACTCATCAAACCTTTCCCCAGTGCTCCCAAGAACCAACCCGTCTCTCGGGTGTACATCTTGCAAGCCAGGTCCCGAGGGTACCACTAAGTTAAAGCCCAGCAGACATTCACCACCAAGGCAAAGCCACTGGCAGTACAAAAGAGAGGTGCGACAGCCAACTAGAAGATGTAAGAGGAGCAGATAAGCTCCCGAAGAATGAAGGCTACCTCTCCCCTATGAAAAGTTGTACTTTTAAAAAGGAGAGAAGAAAGGAGGGCAAGGAGTTTGAAGCACCAAGGTTGGAGACCATGAAACATTTGCAGAATAACATATATGTTTAACAAAGAGGAAACTTGTGTTTTCACCATTCATAACGCAGATTTTCCCCCAGCCTATCCCTCCTGAGGAAGGAGAAGACACAAACTATCGACGGCAGTTTCTAGAGAGATCCATTAGCACTTGCTGGATTTAGTTGTTTCACCGAAAGTAAACTAGAGATAAGAAGGTAAAGTCCCAAGAAAAATACCAGTCGAAGCGCTCGGTCTGAAGGTACAATTTAAACTCCGGAGTCTCAGCCGGGACGTTCCTGGCGCAGGGTAACTGGGACCCGCAGGGGGCTGGCCGCTCTGGGGTCACTCCGCTGCCCTTTTGTCCTCTCGAAACAGACCTGCCCGAGTACTCCTGCCTCCCTTCCCCGCTGGGTCACGTCACCCACCGCCACCCCTGTCCCTCCTGCCCTGCACGGGCATTTAAACGCTCCCAGGGACCGAACGTGCAGCGCTCCCCTCCCGGCAAAGCGCGGTCCCGTCCCTGCTCCCGGGCACTCCCAGACCTCTCCCCCGCCGGCTCCTCGGCCAGGTGTCTCCGGGGACTCAGGTGCCCTCCTGCTCCCACCCAGCTCCACGGCACCTCTGGCCGGCCACCCTCTGCGGAGCCCTGCTGGGGCAAGTGTCCCGGAGCCACGGCAGGGACGAGGGGAAGCGCTTCCCACCCTGCCCCGGGGGAACAAGCGCTGGAGGCGGCATCCCTCGGGCAGACCCCGAGAGAGCCCGCCGGGGGTACCACCCGCCGGGCAGACCCCGGGGAGTCCCCGCCGCCGCCTCGGACTTACTTCGGGCGGCAAAAAGCTCTTCTCCCGGAGCCGAAAGGGGCGAGCCGTGACCGTCCCCGGTGAGCAGCGGCTGGTTCTGCCGCCGCGCGTCCCTGCGCTTCTCCACGGACGGGCTCGCCTCACGCCCCGGCTCTCGCTCCCGCCGGAGATTCCTCGCCGAGATTTTTATACTGGAGGCAGGGAACCTGATCCGCGCTTTGACTCGGCGGAGCCCAGGCTGCGGCGAGAGGAGGGAAGGCAGGCGGGCGGCGGGGCAGAGCGAGCGGCCGCGCTGCCCCCTCGTGTGATGCGGAGGGGCCGCGCCCGCCGGGCGGGTCAGCCGCGGGGCAGCCTCGCCCC
>VZRF01000916.1:115280-276314 GCA_013396875.1 Vireo altiloquus
CGGGCGTGGGGCGGGACCGCTCCGCTCCTCTCCGCTCCGCCGGAGAGAGCGCACCGCGGAGCCAGCCCAAGGGCCCTACGGGGCTTGTTAGCCCAGCCAACCTGCCCTCCTCTTCGTCGCCCAGGGAAAGGAGTTGAGGGCAGGGAGATGCGCCTCGCCCTACAGCCCGGCCGGTGCGGGGTTCAGCTGCCTTCGCAAGTACAAACGCCCACCGCAGCTTTTGCCCAGATCGCCTTTGGCTGTCAGAGTTTGGAGAGCTCTAACTTCGGCTTCGCTGGGTTCCAGCTTGCCGTTTTGACCACGGGAGTGGGGAACAAGAAAATAAATAAATAAACAAATAAGTCCCCAAAGCCTATCCCTTCTCCCCACCCCCAGCCCCCCGCCACCAGCTTTTAATTTCAACTTGGCCTAAAACTGCTGTGAGAACAACTTTTGCCATGCCATTTCAACACTTTTGGTCATAGTGATTGCTGGAGTTGTATCAAGGCTGCTATTTAGGAGCAGGCTTTTCCAGCTTTTAGGCTCATTACATCCACTGAATAAGCGTGTTCCCCAATCCACAGCTTAATTTAAAACTAAGTGGACTTGTTCCAAACTCCAGGCAATTAATGTGTAATTCCCTCTCCCCAGAGCAAGTCTCTGCCTTGAAAGACTGGGCCCATTCACTGCTTAGGTCTCAGCTGGGTTTGCAGCTTGCAGCTCCTGCTCCAGGTTTGCACAGAAATCCAGTTCAGATTCCCCTCCTGTTTCCAAAGGAATGAGCTAAAAAAGTAATTTGTCTGGCACCGTACGCATTGCATCATCTAACACCTACCATCTGTGACAATGAAAAGCACTGTACAGCCAGTCCCAGCGCGGGCAATTGCACTCACCTGGAGTCCTTCTTAGTAAAGTAAACTAACCCCTTCCATCCACACCTTGGCATCTTCTTTTCATCACACAGTTATGCGTTCAGTCCTGGCATGGTTGCTCAGGATTTGCTCCACCAGCAGGTTTAATGACAGTGATGTAATTTAAAACAACAATTTTGATTTGCAGCATAAAGTGATGGCTTGAGATGCAGAGAATATCCTTTCTAGCAGCTGGATGAATGGAAATGAGCGCTCAATAGTATTCGGGTTTCAGAGCATGCAAGGCTGAATGAATGCTTGATAGCCAGCTTGCACCTTCCTGAGGGTTTCTCAGTGAAATCCTGGCAGCACAGTGCTGAGCACGACAAGCGTCTAGAGAAACTCCATCAAAAAACACCTGGTAGTAGTTGACACTTTTCAGAACCCAGAAATTCTCCATACAACCACTATAGCACATTTCAGATGATCAATCCTGTCTGAGTAACCAAGTAGGAAAGGGAACAATGGCCATAAGTTCACCTTGATTGAAACCAAAACAGATTGCATCGAAATGGGTCAAGAGATTTCTTACTTTCCTCACGGAAATCTGAGTCTTAGCCAAAACACTGCAAACTTAGCGTTTTCATAAAAGACTGGAAACTTTCTGCAGAAAGCAACTGCTTTTCACAAACATGTGCATGATTTTAGAAGCCTCATTTGGTCACTAAATTTTGGAAGCAATGTCAACTGTTAATCTTCGACCAAATTTGCTCCCAGATTTTCTCCATTCCTAGCTTTTCATTATTTTCCTGAAACTGAGTTTACACAGTTTGCACAAAAACTAATTTTGTGCAAATTGACTCAGAATCTCCAAAATAAAACTGCAAACAAGGTTAGCAGAGTTTCTCAGGGGACAGATTGTTGTTTGAAGCACCTATGACTGAAAAAGGGAGTATCTGAGTTTTTGATGGCTAAATAGTAAATGTGTTTTAATGTTGATATCATTTGTTTCATTGGCACTTTGAGGCTTAAATGAGGTTCCCATTGCAATTAGCACTGTACAAACACAGAAAAAATATTTGTTGCCCCTAATTGCTTACTGCATTGGATGCATTTGATATTAATTGAATTTCTTGTCTGAACTTTTGGTATTGAGATAGAACCTGTTAAGACACAGAGGAAGATGGGACTGTGAATACAGCAGTCTTGAGAGGACGAATGTAACTTCTTTCGCCAAGAGAAAGGTCACCAACTATATGTTAATCACAGCCTCAAAGGTGCCTGTGGCACTGGTTCCCAGTGGGAAACAGCAATACAGCATGGAGAACAGGCAGGGATGGAAGATAAGCTATGATCGTTTACTTTCACTGGGATGTTTTCCTTAGTAAAAGAATAGTAAGGTTGGAGAATCTTATCTCCAGATCTTCTCTGCTGTTTTGTCTCTCTTGACTTTTTTTCTCAGACAATGATATATTTGCTACATGATCTCTGGAGCTGCAGACAAGCCAACATTTCTTGTGACATATAGGAAAATCCTGAAAAAATACTTTTCGACTATTACTTTTCTACTCTGAATACAAAGGTAACCGATAAAAGAGACTTTGCTCACAGATTATCAGGGATATTTGTCTTTAAAATCCTCAACATTTGTTTCCATCTACAGGTTCCACTCTCGTCAAAAAACAGTGGTGAGGAATGGACTGGCAGCTGTAGAAGTCCAGTTTCTGTTTTCACATATCCTCTTTGCTGCCTGAAGCAAAAATGCACAGCCTAATGAGTGAGACAGGGCTGAAATATCTCTTAAAAAGGAAAAGTGAAGGTTAGGGCCATAACAAGCTGTAAAAGGACCTTTGATGTCACCTGAAAATGATCTCATAAACAACCCAGAAGTATTAGATCCTAATTAGAGTCCCGATTCAATCAGTAAAAGTTTATGACAATTTTGGGGAAAGAAGCTCCTAGCTTTAGATACAGTGTTTGCCAAAATGCAGAAAGCAGCCCATAATAAGTTCCCTTTAACTAGGTGGTTTTTTCCCTTTGAAAAAAACATAAACACCGACTTTCCTCTTTGAAGCTGGGGTTTTTCGTTACTCTTAGGTAATCTCTTCACATCCCACCTGAAGGAGATAGTTGGAGTTTGTTCTTTTTTTTCCAAAGGTGGCCTTAAAAAATTCTGACTCTAAAGTTCAGAGAGCAAGTCAGAGGACAAGGCTTTATGCAATTTTCTGTCAAGAAGAGCTTCCGTGTTTTCGGTCCCACTGCTGAGTAGGTTAGAAGGTCAGCTGGAGCTGAGCTTGCCTTGTTTGTTTCAGCTCCATTGTAAATATCAATTTCTTTCTCTGCCCTCCCCAGCCACCAGCAACAGCAGCTCCAGGAAAACGTAACGTGATTCCAGGAAAGCAGAGAAGAGAATTCCACAACAGTTTAAAGGTTTTTTCACCTTTTGCTTCATTGTTGTTCCTGAGCTATTGAGCTGCCAGGCCCTGGCAACTGAGTGCCCTACATCCCCACTCCTGCGCTCAGATCACATTTCCATTAGTGATACTGAATTATTTAGTGAATGCATTGAGGATTGAAATCAACTACTTCTGAGCTGTGTACCCCCTCACTCTATCTTTCATTTCGAGCCCGCATAATATCATCACAGGGATTGTCAGTCTTATAATTGGAGTAGAAAAATCCAGGGAGTTCAGAAATAATAATTCATCCCTCACTCTCTAGTATTAAAGTAATCCAGCATATAAAAAATCAGATTTCCCAGATGCATGCGGAAGACAACGGGGAAAGCATGAACTCAGAAGAGTTATTCTTTCATGCACATATGCTAAAAACTTAAGATATTTGAAAACAAAGTCAGTGGCCCAGAACTTGATCTTAAGCTTCAGTCACCAAACCATGAATACAGGTTGTAACTTTACACATTTGACTGACTCTATTTTCTACAAGGGAATTAAAGCTCCTCTGCTCAAAATTATTCATGTGCATACATCTGCATGTTGCAGTTTGAAATCCACAAATATAATGCGACACAGCAGGCCTTTCCAGATCCCTAGCATTTAAAAGGCTGCTCTTCTTATGTTGGCTTCTCTCACTACTTTCTTCTTTTTTGTGTGCTGGCAGTCCTGGGAATGGAAGACCTACATATCCAGGATTTGAAGTCTACTGCATTAAAAATAAAATGCCTTAGCGGTGATGAAAAAAAGAAATTGCTTTGAGCACATGATCACTTTTTTTCCTACGTAAACAAACTTGTTCATTTCACTCTAGTTTTGCAGCTTAGGGAGAAGTTTAAACCAAAAGAAAATGGCATTTTATTACAAAGGGCTGAGCAACAGCTACCACTTCTGTTTTCTGGGGGTTTGTCACTATGCATTGCAAAAATCAAAGCAAAATGCAGAAAAAACCATGTTTTTCCTTTGAAAAAAACCAAATAAAATTGACATTTTAATTGATTTCAAACTTATGGCTGAAAATTACTGTACAATTAGAATGCAAGTTTCCCTTTCAGTTTCTCACAGGAAGAATCTGAGCTAAAAACTATTTTTTCACAAGGCACTACCCACATGCCTAACTGCTCTATGAAAGGCCTGGCTTTAGAAGTAGAGAAGATAGTATTTATAATCCCACCAAATCAGTCCTTGATGCTTCATTAAGACAATCAGCTAGTATCAGGCATAGCACTAAATAGGTTTGCCCTAGGCACTGGACTGAAATGGTCAATTTTACTCTCTGCCAAGCTAGAAATAACAAATTAGAGGCTCTAACTGTACAGCAGGCAGGTGATTAGAAAATTAGAAGCATTCTGATCCTTTCCCTATGAGCTGAATCATGGCACACAGCATTTTCCAGTTAAAAGTAAATCTACAGTAACCACATTTTGAAATACATCATCAGTAACTCTCAGTCCAATTTTGCCTTTATAATCAAAGAAATATTTCTTACTACATTCCCTTTAGGATGAATTGGTAGTATTTTTGGGAGCAACCATTACAACTCCCTTTGCATCCACTATGAAATATAACCAGCACCACTCTGAGCTGCATGTATGAACAAAGAAAAAATCCACTTACCAAAATGTTCTCTTGCCTTCCAATTTGTTTGTAAAGAGTTCACCTGTGTAATTATGGTACTAAACTTCATGTTTAAAGAAATTTAAGTGGTTTTAACAAGTTTTCCATATGTGCAATCAAACTATGAGAGCTCTCTTTCAGAGCAACTGCAGAACAGGCAGCTAAATCTTTGATTATGAATTTTAGTGAGATCACAGCAATAGAAGGAACACTGAGAAAATTATATTGACAAATAATTATCAAACATATTCATAAATACCATTACTGAAAGTTCTTTATGGCTGTTTTTCTCAAGACTCCGGGGGCTTAGTTCACAGTTGTGTTCATCAGCTTTCAATGGTTCCAGTACAAGCTTGTACAAACTAACAGAGGGGTTTTTCTTCACTTTTGTTAGTAGCAGTCACTGTAGTAAAGGCAAGTGTGCACTGAGACTGACACTTGTGGACATGACAGCAACTCATCCATTAAAGTAGGACATCATAAAATTCAGGCCCTAAAATGGTTGCTTCCGAGGACAACAGGGTTACAAAGCACTTTAGGAGCTAGATAAATAGATATTTTCACAGGAGAATAAAATAAAAAGTGAAATTGTATTAAGGTTATGTAGTACTCTTTCCCTGCTGCCATTTTTTTTCAGAAACAACTGCAGCAAATGGGAAATTCAGGCAATATATAACATACATGCGTAGAGATAACAAGAAACCTGCATAAAGGTCTGTTGTTAAAAGCATAAGAACTGGAGGACAAACAGCTATAACCTGCACATGTGCAATACCTCATTAGTTAATGTAATGGCCAGGATTTTTTTGCCCATAAGAACAAAATTATGTACATCTGTTCTTAACTTACTGGCAATTTCTTGCCTGAGATTTGAGCCAGTTACATGGCCCTCCTAAAGCACAATACATCTTTGATGGAAACTCCTGTGGGATGCTGTTGGCTTCAACGTCAGCTTGATCTAGGTTTTCTTGCTCAGGAGTTTAACAAAACGTGGCATCATCATTCACAGACCTAGACCTGGACTGGCTGTTATTAAAAAAAAATGTGCACATTAAAACATTTTACCATCCACATTAAAAATTTCCTGCTGATATCAAATTATGGGGATTACTGTGGGCAGTGCTAACACTTCTTGCTAAATGATGGGAGTTTTTCCCCAAAGACCTAGTTCCCAGCATTATGTGATTGCATTAAACATGCAGTTTTCAATAGTAAAAAGGGAACAAGCAAACATAGGGGAGAAAGTCCTGATTTTTCCACTTAGGCTTTGCAGGAAAATTTCAGAATATAAATGTTAAAAGGTTGTAAAAAAAATCCAGAGTTAATAAAAATGTTCAGAATATGTGTCAAACTGTATATCATAAACTTCTACATTATAATATATAATGCATAAAAATGTTTAACATTTGGAGCCTTTCTCACAAGGGTTGGTAGGGAGCTTTTTCACATTTTTAATTCTTGGAACTGTCAACAAAGTGAGAAAGACTCAAGAAAATAGCCACACATGTTGTTCTTTTGGTTATTTCCTCTGGTACATCCTTCACTTCAGTAGTTTACTTTTCATATCAGGAATTTGAAGGGGGTAGAAGAAGGGTATCTTCCCATGCAGAATAATTTCTGACATCATTTAAAAGATCCTAATTTTAGGCTCATTTTGGCAAAACCTCTACAGCAATTGCTTGTAATAATTTTGCCTTTACCGTTTATTTCTAAAGTAAAATTATGGAGATTTTAAAAGGAGTTGGGTCTGACCAGAGATACTTGGTTCTACTTTGAGAAGCAGGAAAAATCAGGGCAATTCTGTACCATCCACAGCTCTTTTGGTCATTAGTCTTATTATTTCTACTAAAAAGTGGATAGGAACAGGGTCTCATCCTGTCTTCTAAGACCCTTCAGGAACTTCATGCCTTTTGAAGATACCATGACTTTTTAGTAGTATTTATGCAATGTTTAAGACAAAAGAGTGCAATCTTAGCAAAGGTTCCTTTTGTCCCAGTTTTAATATTAATGCTAATTAATTAATATATATCATTATTGATTAAATTATATTCAAAACCTAAGAGGATATATGTACTTGTACTTCAGTCGCAATATCCTTGCTTTTTCAATTTGCTTTTCAACACTACATGAGATTCTTCAGAATTGTTTTTTTACCTCCACAGGCTATTCTTTTTCTAATTATTCTGCCTAAAGACTAAGATATTGCGAATTAGACCTTTCCAAACAGTTGAGTTCTGCCTCTCTCTTTAAATAACCTGCGCCCTTCTCTTTATCTAAATGATGCTAATATAAGATCTGAGTAGGACAGCATAAATAATGCACATCTAGAAATTGCAAGGAGCTGAAAGCAGCAACACCACCAGATTAGTGTTAGGAGCCACAGTTAACTGCCTAAAGGCAATATGATATTTAATGAAATGTTACCAATATTTAACAAAATTCCCATGCTTCTGGTAAAATTTGCCTATCTACATTTCCTTCATCATGTCTTTTCAGGAGGTAGAAAACATGAGTTTTAACAAGGAGTTCGTATCAGTCTGTGCCACTGTTGCCTGAATTTTTTCTTTAGTGACATGTTTTAGATTTTGATTAATTTCCCCCCCTTTTTTTTTTGTGTGACATCTGTTTTGTTTCAGCTGTCTGGGATAGGAAATGAGGAGCACTTTCCTAGCTGCATTGCCTGTCTTTACTCTAGCATCTATGGGTACCATTCATTTTCCAGATGAAATATTGTTTTGGAATGTTGTAAAATGATACTCCCTTTATGTTTCAAATTATTCCTACAGTGTTGGTCAGAAAAATGAAAAACACCTAATTTTGAAACATAGTCATAGGACGAGGTCACAAATGTAATTCAATGCTCTTTATATAGTGTTTTTCCCCTGGTTGTTCTGATGATGAAAGAAGTGCTGAGAATCCGTGAACTTGTTTAGCAAGTGTGTCTTTTGTGGGTTTGTTTATTCATGAAATTGAAAAGTGAAGATGGGCGAAATCCATGTGAACTGATACACGACCTGATCTGGACAGGAAAAGGTCATCCTCCATGGAATCCTGGTTTATTAACAGGGATAACCTTTTTTATTAAATCCTAGATGAACACCCACAGCTGGATTCCCCTGCTGCCCCAGCCAGTCTAGGACTCAGATCCATCCTGTAAGGAATGTCCATGTTCCACTGCAGGCACACTGCACCCAGGCTCTCCTCACCTGTTCTCACCTGTGATTTTCCCCACTAAATACCTGGCACTTTACTACAAGAATTGTTCTAGGAAAGGGATTCAAGGCAAATTTTTCTGGGTTTACTGTTATTAAAGGAAGGAGGAAAAAAAAAAAAAAAACCCAGAGCAGGTAAATTCATTGGAATTTACACCTTCTCAGGCTGCAATAACAATAGGTTTATAAATCTTCAGGATTGCAATTCCCAGAACATCAAGGTATCACTCAAGATATCTCAAAACCATAACTGATTCAAACTTTCCTCTGATTACAACTCTTCAAAATTCAAATCCCACCCACTAGGATTATTGAACAGGATTTGAGAAAGGCCAACAATATTGTTTTAACATTCAGGTGCTTTTTTATGCGGGATGGTTGAGAAGACAAAGAGCATAGGATTTGGAACCTCTTCAGAATTCAGAACAATTTTAAGCTTGGGCTGTCTAAAAAAATGAAGATGAATTAAAGAAAAGGGAAAGTGATTTCCTGTTACCCTTGTGCAGAATTACTTGACCAACATTGTTAAAATTCTAGCATCCATAGCTGAAAAAGTCATTAACCAAATGTCCTCCAGCTTGAAGAGGTCTTGTTTCATACATATCATCAATACTTCAGACATGGGGCAAGACTGAACTGCTGGGTTTGACCCTCATTCTTGTGCCAAATTTTTCATTATGAACTCTTAAAAGCATTTGTGCAATAAACAGATGACGGAGAATAAATCAGTCACTTTTGGTCAAGGTTTGTTTCTTTTGGGTGTAGTTTTTTTGCATTGACTTTTTTTTCCTTAATTAATATTTCAGAGCAACAGCTAAGAATGGGCATAATTTTTCCAAGAAGGTAAGTTTGAAAGGTTGAGGCAAATGAAAAAAGAAGGCTTGGAACAGTAGTTCTACCTTAAAGATAATTCATTTTCTTCATTTGTTATTAAAAACTGCAGCACATTTCATCTGGCATCTGAAAGCTTCATCATTACTGCATGCTCTACACTGGTCCTTATCCCAATGGTTAAGATGCGTTAAAGCCAGCATTTATATATATTTTTCTTTTAATTAGTAAGCAAAATAAATGCTAAGTTCAATAAATGCTAAGTTTATTTACCTCTGGATGCTGCCTGGCCTCTCTGTGTGTATCTGTGAGACTGGAACTGGCCCCTCTGCCACTGCCCTCTCCCATCCCAGGACAAACCTTGCTGGCGCTGGTTTCTCTTTGCCTTGTGGCTGCACCAGATCTCAGACTCCCTTACTCCATGGTTATTGAAGAAAAGGATGGCAAGAAAAGGACTGAAAGACAGTGGTCACTGAGGCCTGGGTTGGTTTGCTGACTGCATCTACATCGTGACACCTCCATGGGAACCTACACCTCACACCTTTGTGGCAGGAAGATGAGGAATTACCCACCTGCTTGTCCGGAAATTCCATGTGCTCCTTCCAGTCAAACACACTGCTCCTCCACGGCTGTGGTTAGGTAAGCATGAACACAGCTGTGCCCTGAAGCAGATCATTTTTTAGCTGTTACGTTCAGTTCCCACTGAGATAAAACCATTTTGTTGTTGTTGTTGGCCAGCACAGTGGTGTTTGAACTTGTGGGGTAAGCAGCTCTCTCTTTTTCTACAGACTAACAGAGAACACAAGTCCTAGACCAGGCCCTGTAGTGCTTTTCACTGCTGGGCTCGCATTAAGATGGACAGAAGAAAAACTAAACAAAAGAGAAAACTTTTCCATTTCTATTGTTTTAAGGGATCAGAATCAGACTTTTTCCTGGTGTCCATGTGTATCAATGGAAAGAATGTGACAGGGCTGCAGGCTGTCCCCTCCTTCTCCTCCCAGTTTCCATTTAAAGGCCCAGCACTTTTGAGAGGAGCAAATCTGTTTCCTATTTTCTGCACAATAGGGATGCAACTTGTAGCTTCAGGGAACAAAAAAAACCCCACAACAAACCCTAACAACTGAAAGAAAAGTGCATAAAGTTCATGAAGTAACCTTCAGCACAAGAGACTGCAGGAACTAGAAAATTCAATAGGAGACACAGAGTGCAATAGAATTTACCAGATGTGAGGTTAGCATGGTGGGAGTCAGAGGACTTGCAGGTCTCTTCTTTGCTTCTAGCAGTGATTTCCTGGGTGCCTTTGAGTAACAGAAGGAAGCCTCTCTTTAGCTGTAGTGTGTTCAGCACCTGAATCTGAAAATCACACACATTTTGTGTTTCTGTTTGTCAATTCGTATTCCCTGTTCCTTATAGCAAGAACTTTTCTCTTTCTTTCTGCTTTTGCAAAAACCCGGCCTTATAAGACCTAAATAATGGTCCTAAATGCAAGGATCCAACCCTGATAACCCTGCCCTAACCTCAGAGTCAAGCCTGGTTTGAGTGCAAGGCTGGATCAGATGTCCCCAGCAACATAAGTTAGCCTACATTTGTATTATGCAATCTGTACATACGTATATAATGTTACATAATATATACAAATCGTTTCTGTAATCTAGTGAGGAAAAGTAGCAAAGAGCTGTCAAAAATCTCATATTGGTTAGGATAAAAGGGCAGCAGCAACAGGAAGGTTCAATATCTCTGGGCAGGACCAAAGTTCATATCTGAGACAACTAGAGCTGGTCATCACAGTTTGGAAGCAGAAGGTTAATTTCTCACACCAGAAAGTTTCATTTCCTCAAGACACAAAATTCAAGGCAAATTTTGCTGGACTTACTGTTATTAAAGGAAGAAAAGAAAAAAAAAAAAAAACAACCAAAACCGAGCAGACAAATTCATTGGAATTTACACCTTCNTGTTATTAAAGGAAGAAAAGAAAAAAAAAAAAAACAACCAAAACCGAGCAGACAAATTCATTGGAATTTACACCTTCTCAGGCTGCAATAACAATATGTTTATAAATCTTCAGGATCGCAATGCCCAAAACATCAAGGTATCGGTCAAGACATCTCAAAACCATTACTGATTCAAACTTTCCTCTGATTACAACTCTTCAAAATTCAAAACCCACCCACTGGGATTATTGAACAGGATTTGAGAAAGGCCAACAATATGAATTTTTTAACATTCAGGTGCTTTTTTTATGCGGGATGGTTGAGAAGAAGAAGAGCATTTTATACAAGACACATAGTGAGAAAGAATCTAAAGCAGAGAAACTAACTTTGACCAATGACAATGAAGTATCTGAATTATCCACTGTTCCCAGGTCCTTGCATCTAAGACCTTCATAGAACCACAGAGTCATTTAGGTTGGAAAAGACCTTTAAGATCAAGTCCAGCCATTAACCAAACACAATCAAGCCCACCACTAAATCACATTGATGCCTTTCCCTGGTCTTAAAATTAAAACATGGTTTATGGGGAAAAGGAGTTTTTACCTCGGTATTTATTTCAGGATCCTGGGGTACAACACTTTGTCCAGGTGGTATGTCCCGAAAATGCATGCACATTGTCACACCAAAATACATACAGTTATAGGCCTTGCAAAATTAACATATTTATCAAAGATCTTCCAATGAGAGGCTTGAGTGAACTCCCTGTTCCGAGGAACCTTCCCCTCTTGATGGGCCTATCTTAGTTTACAAAAATGTGTTTTGGAGAAGACCTTGGTGTCTGGGGCTTCCAGACTGTTTGGGCTCCTGGTTTAGCAGTGCAGTGGGTCTCAGGTGAGTTATCAGACTTGGAAAATTAAAAGTATGTAGGCTAAAAGCACTAAGAATACATAAAACTGTAAAAGAGTATGTAAGAGGGGTATGAAAGAAAAAGCGAAAAATAATTCTGGCATCAATTTCACCAAATGCCACATCGACAGGGATTTAAATACCTCCAGGGACGGCAAGTCAGCCACTTCCCAGGCCAGCCTTTTGGTCAGACTTCCCCTTTTGGTGAGACTTTTCTTATAAGAAGTTTTTCCTACATCCAATCTAAACCTCACCTGGCACAACTTAAGGCCATTCCCTCTTGTGCCACCCCTTGTTAGCTGAGAGAAGAGGCCAACCCTCGCATTGCTATCCCTTCCTTTCAGGTATTTGTAGAGAGCCAAAAGGTCTCCCATGAGCCTCCTTTCCTCCAGGCTGAGCAACCTCAACTCCCACAGCTGCTCCTCTTAAAAACCTGTGCTCCACAGCTGCTCCTCTTAAAACTGTGCACATACGTATGGCCATTTTTACAGATGTCTCTTTTATTGGATGACTGAGTGAGACATTGAAAAAAGCTGTAATGACAGCTTTTTGCAATGTCTCGACTCAGTCATCCAATAAAAAAGGAAGAGGTGTGAATCGATATTCTGGAAAGATTAATCTCAGTGTTTGTTAATAATAATAATGAAAAAAAGAAGATAATCAGATCCTGTATTGCTGTATTTTCAAAATTAGAATCCAGAACATTACAGAAGCTTTAAAAAAAAATCTTAAACATGAGAAGGTTGGAAAGTATTAGCATTCTAAATCAAACAGTGCCTCATAATCCTAATTAGCCCTTATTCTCTTTCTCCAACATAAGCACAAAGGTGTTTAACTTCTGGCTACAGACTGGACCTCCTTCGTTATTAAAGGGTGAAAAAAATCCCTAGATGATCTCCAGAACACTGCAGTACTGAACTAGCTCTCCCATTAGGAGGGCACTTCTTAGAGAGGAGCACTGTAAGTAAAAATCAGTTTGACTGCAAATCCAGTATAAGAGTTCCAGGGTGACTTATGGAGTCGGACATACTGTTCACTTGGTTTTGTACTAGGGAAAACTTCAAACTACAAAAAAACTTAGAGTGATTGGAAAGACTAAAAAGAACTTTTAATAGCTGTGTTACATGGAGAAACTGCTCATTTTCCAGTGACCCTTTATGGTACAATCTCATTCAACTGGACACCACTGTTCATACCTGCCCTTCCATTATACATTTCATAAAAGGTAGAAGGAAGGAACAAGGAAAAAGGGTGAACAGCCAGAATAATAACCTCTTATATTTATATGGAGCCTTGCATCCCGTTATGATGTACTTCAGGGATGATGGCGAGACCCATTAGCAAAACACAGATACTCCTGGAGCTATATATGTATTCATAAATGGACTGAGAAAGACCAGAGCTTGTTAGAATATCATCAGCTCTGTTGGCAAAGAAATATTTGTGGTACATGCATTAACAAAAAGAGCCAGGTAATCATACCCTATTTCAAGAAAACACAGTCCTCAGCCTGTTGGCTGATTATATCAGGAACAAAACCCCAAAATCTAGACACCAAACACTAGTCTGAATTACCTAACACCATTTTTGACTCAAGGTCATTCAGTTTGGATGAGATCTGGGATCCAAAATATTCAGAATTACACTTTTCATTTTATTCTTTCCTTTTAAAGTCACTTCTTCATTCTCCCATAACCCTTAAAAAAGCCAACCAAACAACAACAAAATAGATGCCACCTACTCTGTGCCCTCCATGTTTTGTCCAGCATAACAGAACTTCCTCCTGAGCAGGTCTACACCCAGCCTTGGGTGAGAAGCCTCCTCCTTCCCTCTAATTTTTGTAGAAGTCTTCAACGAAAAGCTGAAACATCTGTGGCTTCCTGTCAAGGTGTTATGTGCATTGGGAGAAAATGTAGAACAATGGGGGCTGCAGTCAGAAGTTCTTCTGACTGTCAGTCCTACTGATTTTTGTTAGTTCCGTGATAGCAAACTTCTTGCAGGTGTTAACCAGGCAGTTCTTTGTTCCCCTGGCGTCCTGTCGTCTACAGATTGCCCATCTGAGTGAACATCCAGCAGCCAGCTCCTGCTTCTTATCCATGGGAAACAAAACCTTTATTTTTCTGAGTCTTGGAACTCACCTCTAATACCTGCAGGACTCCTTGCCTTACTGGATGAGAGCAGCAGAATCCAAGCACTTGATACACTAGTACTTTAACTCCACACTCACATAGCAACAGTTCCTGACAAACACACACACACACACATCCCTGGTGCCAGTTAAGATTGTGGCTAGATGGGGCAGAAGCAGACAGGGTCCATCTCTAAAGGTTTTCTTGTGCTGCTGTGAACTAATACAGCTGCAAATACAACACTCGTGTATCGACATCAAGCCTTGAATGTTAAAATATGAGATCCAACACCTTGAAATTATGGGACTGTTTCTAATATTTACTTGTTTTTAAAGTTAACAATGTTGGCAACACATCTTATGAGCATCACTACCTAGTCTAAAAGGTCCCTTGTTAGAGAGAACCACATTTTAACTGCAGGAAAATACTGAAATCACTTGGCTGCAGTGAAGCTGCAGGGGTCTGGGGGGAGA
The DNA here is from genome assembly GCA_013396875.1 of Vireo altiloquus. Classification (NCBI taxonomy): domain Eukaryota; kingdom Metazoa; phylum Chordata; class Aves; order Passeriformes; family Vireonidae; genus Vireo; species Vireo altiloquus. The sequence continues at coordinate 129,663 of VZRF01000916.1, forward strand.
AAGGTTTCAAAGCAAATAATTCCTGTCAGGATTGGGTTTTTTCCCTCCCAATAATGGGTGGGGTTTTTTTTCATTGTAGTTACATTCCTACTATGAAAGCTTTAGCTTTTTAAAGAAATATCATTACATTTCATATATAAAGAAAGGTTGCATGAAAAAGGGAACACTTTCTTCACTTAATGAAGTATATTAGCCTATGAGATAGATATTTAAATATAGGTGTATGTATATATGTGTGTGTGTGCACATATATAGTTATGGATTTNATAGATATTTAAATATAGGTGTAGGTGTGTGTGTGCACATATATAGTTATGGATTTCACTGGCTCTATTAAAGAATTTTGTAGGGAAAGTTGTTGAGAAACCAGCTCTGTTTTAGAAACAGTTAACAGAGCTGAAAGGCTGAGTAACAAGGGCAAATTACAATGGATGAGAAAAGAGCAGTTGGACTCTCTTCAGAACTACACACACATGTAAGACCACACACATTCAAGAATTTGGGGTGCAAACCCAGTAGGATGCAAAGCTGTTTTCTCATTTTCTTCTAGATGCACCACTGAGCAGCTCTGCCTGCAGGTGGTGGAACACCTCCAGAGGTTGCTGTGGGGGCAGCCCTGAGCACATCAAAAAGCACCTCTTCTCCACAGACATTTGCAGAGAGCAGCTGGCTGCCATTTGGTGCAGCTGGTGACTGGGAAGGACCCCGGAGGAGGCAGTGCTTTGTACCACAGGGCTTATGGATGCCAAAGCAGGGCTTGGTGGTTGCTTCTTGCTGTGCAGTGTAACTCAGGACTGGGCTACATCCTTGTCCAGCCCCAGCCAGTCATGCACAGGCAGAACACTTAGTCCTTTTAGCACTATTCTTATTAATAATAATAATATTCCTAGGCTGTCTGAGACAGCAGGAAAAGAGAGCTTAAGACATCCTTTAAAATAGACAGGCACACAGCTGGCTGCTGGCAACAGCAGTGAGCATCAAAGGGCTTGGAGTGGAGGAGGGAGCCAGAACCATGTGTGAGGGAGGTGTTTTGGGGGCAGGCACTGTCCCAGAGAGACAGGACAAAGGAAATATCACAAAATGATTCAGAAATACAATTTCAGGGTGGCACAGCAGAGGCAAGGGAGCTGTTAGGAAATATTGACTTGCTCAGAAGAGAGGTCAAAAAACTTTTGTGTCAGAAATGGCACAGAAACTCCTGAGTGAGGCAGGGAGGGGAGCTGCTGAAGACAAGAAAGCGAGCAATGGCCGTGACATTCTCAAGAACTCTTCAATCAGACACAGCTGGGTAGAAACAGAGTCATTATATGCTCATGGGTTGATATGGAGGTGAAGCAGAGACTGCACTGGAGAAAATCTCCTGAGATGCATGGCTAAGACCCTGAGGTGACCTATAAGCCCACGTTACAGTCCTGCTAATCTCTGCTGGATCCCTCCTGCACACACCCAATGCTGTGCTGACAATCTGCGTTTACTGAGGGACTGGGAAGATTTTCCCGGAAATATTAAAGGTATCATTAACCTTTTTCTTTACTATGACCTTGAAGTTGATTTATCCAGAGGCTTAACAGTCCCTTGTCTACTCTATCATACACACATATGCAGAATTTTGACCCCTGGATCCCTTGCCTTCACTCCCCCTAACTCTTCACAGCTTCCAAGTCACACCAGTTCTTTCCACTCTGCCAGAAGCTCTGCTGGCAAATAACACAAAAAAACTCAGCCCAGCCAAGGCATGCGCTTCTTCACTTTTATTCTGTACATTTCCACACAAGTCACAATACAGAAAAAGTGTCCAAAAGGAACAGTAACCAGCTCTTTCACTGTATACATATTTCTTCCTTGCCCCAAGTTTAAAATCTCCTTTGTTAGCAACACAGTGATCAAGATACTTTGTATAAATAGGAAATGCAAGAAAATCATGGAAGAAAATACTCTCTTACTTTGTTACAAAAAGCCCCTCTGCCTTCTCATATTCCCCCTCACTGATGATTACCTGTGCCTTGATTCTCTGTTAAACATATATCCTCAATTCATGGGTACTGCTGCGTACCTGGGCTTCCTTTTGCCAGCTGGCAGCCTCGAGATGTTCCAGTGCATTATGCATGGGGTCAGGTAGCATAAAAGAGCCCTTTGAGATGTTATTACAACTCCTGGAACAGATGTGGGTTCAGATAATAGGATATGTACAAATACTGGAACTCTGGATGCCTGTGAAATGTTGGTTAAAAATGCACATTTGTTATTTGAATTTAATGCTCTGTTCAGGGGGCCAAACACATTATGGACACAGTGGTCCAGATTCTGACCTCGGTCACATCTTGGCTCACCAGGAGCGAAGCTAGTGCAGAGGAGATCAGAATCTGTCCACTGTCCTTTTTCCACCATCTCCAGGAAGCACCACTATATATATACATGTATATATCTAGCCTGATGGAATTCAGCCTTTCCATCAAGAGTCTGCTCATCACCATCCCACTCCTTCCTAGCTTTGATGACTCCTTCCGAGCCTTCTTCCTTTTTGCGTGAGAAACTTCCAGTTCCCTAAATCTTTGCTAATTCTTGTCCTTGTTCTGTACCAGTTTTCATGTCCCAATTGCCAGGTGGTCAGAGGAGATGTTAATATGAAGGCCAGGGAATCTGTTCCCTCAAATGTTTCTCTTCAATCCCCAGAAACCTTTTGCATCAACAAACCAAAGTGGTGATTTCTGGACTCTTAGGCAATATTCTGTCATACCAACATAGTAGCAGAGAGGTGACAAAGTTATTTCTGAGATGGGCACTCCCAAAGGAAAAATTCTGTGCTCAATGAACTCAATATGATAGAATACAGCTGCTCTAAAATTCAGCAAAATACTCTTCTCTGAAGAGAGAGAAACCACCTGAATGCTTTCATTGGCTTGAAATATCACCTGAGTTACAACTTTAAATACAAGATAGCGCAAACGTGGAAATCAAGCATGAGAAGCGCAAAATAGCTCATTAGAAAATTGTCATTCTCCAGCACCCTTTACTATCTCAACTTAAACCAGTTAAACTAAAAAGCATGGGACAGGGCTACTCTCACTGTTTCTCAAAAAATGGCTCCAGAAGAAGCAGGATGCTATAGAGGAGTAACATTACAAGGCACGCCAAAAATAGAAAAAGAAAACAAAATGAAACAAAACCACAAAAANAATTCAAAAACAGTTAATATACAGCAGATTTGGGGCTCATAACACAAAGCACCTTACCTGTCTGTGTATGGGGAGGTGATATTATCCCCATTTTACAGATAAGAAAACTGAGGCACAGTATGGCTGAATGACTTACCCAAAATGACTCAATGAAAGCGGCAGGGATACAACCTCAAACCCTTGATTTGCTACTTTTGGCCTTACCTTTTTGACCACAGTACCTCCAGAGAGAATTCTGATAAATTCTGAAAGCAAATACTTCCATTTTCTGTGACACTACCATGTGGTACACAGTTAGACTTGGAAACTATCATAAGACAGAAGCATACTATTGAACCAAGGGATTATGTTTTGCATAATCTTTTTTTTTTAAGCAAAACAACAGGTCAGGTCTTGGTGGAAATAAATCCTCACCGAGCTAGCTGTGACAGTCTCACTAACCAAGCTCAGACTTTACATATATGGCATTTTCATTAGCACAAAACTGCAGCTTGAGGAGTGTTTTAGTCCATAGGAAAAGCATGTTTTCCCCCATAACACCTTGGTTTTTCCCAGTACAAGGCTGCAAAGCCATACCTGTTCTAAAAGCAGAAGCAAAGTAGCAATAGCAGTGGCTCAAAGGCCAGCAGTAGTTTGTAGCAAAATATTCTGCTCACTGACTCAGAGAGGACGCTGAAACCTCTACAGACTGCCAGAAGGTTTGTGTGGGAGCTGCAGAACACAAGTCCCCAGCTTTATCATTGGCTAGACTTTCAAAAATCTTTCAAAAGCCTCCTGCTTCCAAAAAGCTGTCTGCATCCAAAATGACTGGCACAGGGTTTGCAACACAAAACAATATGGGCACAAGAAAAATAACTTTCAGTCCCCACTGTGAAGGGACATTTCACCTTGAGGAGACTTCTGAAGGGAAATGTTGGCAGTCATGCTCCATATTCCCCTCGCCAGTGTTCTGCACCCTGCTGGGTCACTGGCCAAGGCCGGCAGCTCCCAAGTCCATTTTGAAAGGGATTTTAACTCTTGATTGTTTCATTTTCCAATAGAGTTACGGGAAACAGAGCACATGTAACACATGGTGTGAGGGCAGCTAGATGGCACCCGTCACAAAGGGCATTCTCAGGATGATTGCTCTGGGAAGACACAGGCAGGAATCCCTGAGGCACCGGGAAGAGAATCAAAAAGAGCTTGGAAGAGCCCATAAGAAAGGAAGTCAGCTCCTGCAGGCTTGCTGATGTCCGTATGTATTTTACACTCCACCTGGCACCAGTGGGGTGTCTGGAATAGGTACCTTCAAAGACTTGTGACTTTTGCCAGTAAGGTGAGAGGTGGATATTTCTGCACCTAAGGCATCCCATGCTTTCCCTTTGCCCAGCTCTGTGAGGTGCAACAGCAAGCTAGGGAGAGACAAAGCTCCCAAGAGCTGCTCAGTGCTTTGAAGGCTCAGCCAATTCTTTCCTCCCAAAGCTGTTGTGTGATCAAAGGAGGCAGATGGAAGAGAACCACTCTGCGGTGACATGTAAACGGAACAAAAAAATCCTGATAAGCCCCTGCCATCTCCCTGTGATTTTTGTGAGATACATGCTGAGCAGAAAACTGTACAGTAGCAAAGCCAGCCATTTTGCAGGAGAGACCAGCACACTCACTTGCCGATTGGAAGCAGCTGCCTCTTCTTGCAAGCACATCATGGAGCAACACAATTACATTTGCCCAGGCAAAGATTATTTAACAGGAAAATCACAAAGGGAAGAAACATGAGAGTAGACAAAAAAAATATACCTAAGAATTTTCCTATAGATATTAAAACTAAGTCTGGAAAGGCTGAAATCAAGCCCTTGGGCGTGAAAAACCCAAGTCCATCATATTTCCTGTCTGTTTTATCCTGAGATTACAACTCGGGCATTACAACTGCCTTCAGAGAAGCCTTTAGTACTGCACATCCAACTCATTCCTAGGACAGAGAATTTCAATATTCCCTACCCATGTCTGTACATGGTCAGAGGAGAACCAGCCATCTGGTCAAGCAGAAGTGTCCCAAGGGTAAACACTTGAGCAGGATTTTGGTCTTTCGAGTCAAAAAAATGAAGGTAGGATGAGCTTAGGGAAGAAGAGGTGATGAAAGATTAAAGACTTAGTACAGAAACTCTAAAAAGGAGGTGGGGAGGGAAGGAAAGAAAAGCAAAGAGCACTGAAGAATATTTAAAATGAAATCTAAATGATATTATGTTCTAGTTCCTTCCTGCCATTAGCAGCCAGCAAGATCCCATTTTTCCTTAGCTGTGACATGAATGTACTCCTCCCATATACCATGCATACAAGGAGAGTGTGACAACAGTAGCCAGACCACAGACTACCACAACTGCACCCATCTTCTACTAAATCAGGCATATCAACAGACTTCCCCCTCTGATGAAGGAAAAAAAACTGGTCCTGGAAAAGAGCTGAAGCAGGGAACAGGAGAGGAAATACAGCTATTCCCTTTGTGACCTACAGCAATCTTTTATTTTGATGTGGCATTGCCTCCTTCATTTGGAAGGAAAACCTCCAGCATGACTAAGGAGCAGGGAGGGGTGTCCTTGCACATCTTAAGGCTCATGTCTCACTTCACAAAACCTCAAGCTTTGCAAACAGAAGGGTGTCCCCCACCACACTGTGTGGTGATCTCTATAGGGGCAGGAATACCTCTGCAGCTGGGTGACAAATATTGGACACAGTGAGCACCCACCTCGCTATTACAATTAGATATATCTAATTATGATACATAATTACTCATTACAGTGTTATTCAAGAAGCAGCACTGCAATTCCCTACCTAGAAAATAGCAATGCACGTGGGAGCCGTTCTGTAGGATTCCCCATTCCCAGGGGCCAGCTTAACTTTGCTTTTCTAATTTTGTCAGTTTTCATTTTTTATGCGAATGTCACACAGGAAGAACAGCCCTAGAAAAGTGGGACTACTTATTAAAGCCTAATTAGCCAAGTAGAAATCACTCATGTCTGCTGCATCAGACTCAAGAGCTTCTTGAGCTTCTTCTCCATACCTACTAACCTAACTGATTTGTACAGTTCCTAGACAGGATTTGGATTCCTGAATATGTGTGGGAACAGAGAATACCTTCTAGTTCTTCTTGACCACAGGTTGAGGGAAAAATTGGAAATTGAAGGTCACTAGCTGGAATCAGAAGGCCTTTTTTGTCATTAAAATGAAGTGCAACACTAAGAAATGAGTTGCACGTGGTTCATGCAGGAGCAGTAAGGTAATTGCAGCAGCACTTTGGCATCAGATTGCCACAGTGCACACTTCACTGAGTGCTGGGTTTCATGTCAAGCAGCCTCCCAGACAGGGACTAATTGAAGAGCCAGGTGTGGCACTTCACCAGCAAAAGGAGGCTGGCTCGAGATGAAGCAATTACATATGTAGTATTATATTGCTCAAAGAAATAGTGCTTTATTTCTTACATGTCAAAATGCTGCAGCTTCCATATACTTTGCATATGAATGCTGAGGCTGTTATATTGGTGAACTCTGAAATAGCATTCCCAAATCAGGGTTCTGATTCTAGTGGATGAGGGCAGCAAAAGAGAAACAAATTTTTTAAGAAAGCAGGTTTTTCACTTTTTTGGGCATTCGTCTACCTTTATGTGCCTGTCTTTCTTAGATTCCCCAAATCTCTGACATGAAGGAGATCTAAGAGCATAAGCTGACTGTTTTAACAGGGCTTAGCATCAAGTTATTTCCTGAAATATAGATGTGTTAATATTGAAACAAAAGTTTTTGTTGCAAGGCATCCCCCTAGTCAGACTTTAGAAGCCATGATGTGCTACATCAGAATGAGAGGATTTTAAAATGATCTGCCTGTTTTTCCCACTCTCTGGGTAACTAGATACATGTGTACTGTATAGGATAGATGGGTTTTTTGTCTTTTTGGTTCTTTTTTTATATAAAATCAGTCATGGAAACAAGAAACTGCAGCTGAGACTGGAATGTGGCACCTTATAAATAAGGCAGGAGACAAGATGCACTCTGATGGCTGAATACAGTAAGGTTATTCAGCTCTGAGCCTGCCTAATCACTGAAGTCAAATGTAATGAATTTACTGGTGTGATCAAGGCCCGAGGGAGGGAATTTTCCCCTTTTGCACGAATGGCACCATACGTGGGCCAGGAAATTCCTTGGCCAAGGGAGGGGGTGGTCTTGCTGCAGTGCACACGCAGAGGGGATGAGAGAACAGCACTCTCTGTGGGCAGTGGGGCTGGAAACACGCCGGGGAGGGGAAGCCCTCGAGCCCTGGTACCTGCAGGGGAGGTCGGGCAGGCAGTCCAGAGAGCTCCAGGGCTGTGGCAGGACCTGGAGTAAAAGCAGCCATGGTCACTTTGACCTCTGGGTAATCCACTCCTCCCCAGCCAGCTTTTACACAGAATTAGAAGTGAGAAACTGCCCAAGTGCTTGGCTTTGGGCAGCCCCAGCCAAGTGCTGAGCTGCTGCCATTTGTCTCCATTGGCACCTCTTGGCAAAGGCTGAGACTTCCCAACTCCTCTCTAGATTCTGTCCACCCCAGCAGCCAGCTGCAGGGCTGGGTTACAGCTCCCCTTGAGGCATTTCCATGGATGCAGTCACGAGCTGCATTCTGCCCTTATACAAGGGAAGTGAAAACACTGAAGCTCAAGACACATCCTCCACACGAAATTCTGATATTCATCAATATGCCAGCAAGCAACTTTCAGAATGTTACTGAGTTACTGTTGCAATCAACAGATTTTGGCAGGCAGTTCATGGAATTTAAGGCTGTAGCAATCCATTGCTAAAAAAACAGCAGCTTTCTTTCTTTTTAAGAAAGCAAAATGAGATGATGAGTACGCCGTGAGCACTGTAATATGTGTCCTATAGTTTCACATGCACCCAGAAAGGAACAGGAATACAAGTTCTTTCCAGGACTGCTGAAATATCCAAAGACACTCACATTTGATGCTTTAGACTAATTAGGAAGCTAGTAATCCAATGTCACTTTGGTTCACATTCACTGAAGAAAATAAAGAGAGGAAACAATATCTTATGAATGGAAAAGAATAGGTAAAATGGAGGTCAAAATGTTACTTTTTGCAAGCTTAAAAACAAGTCTTAGAAAATACTTCTCTATAGATGTTAATTTGGTGCAAAAGAAGAAAGTGGGGGAAGGAAAATAACACACCTCAAGTGGATCAGCACAAGGAACTGCATTTTTCTTAGAGTACATAGAGTGCAAGGACAGAATTTCCCTGGAGTTTTTTCAAGGCATTCAAATTTCCAGCATGCCCATATATTCCTTGAGTACCATTAAACTCCAAAAAAACTTGAGGCTGCCAATGTATCTTGCCCATTTCATGCCCCAGACACAGATCATGTCAACATGCTTTTGTCATCCTGGAAGGGTCAACACACGAACATGTCCCACAGAAAGCATCTGGGATGGCTGAAAGGAAAACAGCCACCTTGTAGCAGAATTCGCATTAGAAACTTCCACTACCATGCGTTCCACTGTCACAGCAAAGACAAAAATGAGCCAAAGAGGCCATGAAATATCACTGAAACAAACCTCCCACAGCCACACTGCCAGAAAAACCTTGTTCCCCATCTATTCTTACGCAGCAGCACCAGCTCAGCAAATACACCTGGGGAGATCAGTGGCAACAAAACATCAATTGTGTACTATTTTCTTTGTCTATGGTTCTTCTGTGTGACAGTCCTCATGTAGCAGGGGACATCTCATGTAGACTGAACCCAGGCTGCAGCATCATGAGTTGAGAGTGAGCAATTCTGCTGCTGCTGCTGGGGAAAAGCAAAAAATGACAGGCCTCAGTAAAAACACCTACAGACATCCTGAAGTGCTAAAACACAGACAAGCAAGCCACCACATGAAATGGTGAAAGAGCCACTGGAGTCTGGCACCTGTTTTGTAACAGGCAAAATTTGCCTCAAAGCCCTGTTTTACATAAGCAAAACTCACATCTCACAGTATTAAGGGATGCCCAGAGAAGTTGTGGATGACCCATCCCTGGAAGTGTTCAAGGTCAGCTCAGATGGAGCCCTGAGCAGCCTGGTCTAGTGCAAGGTGTCCCTGTCCATTGCCATTCTAAGCTGTAAGTAAAAAATATATGACATCATCATGCCTTGAACAACACATAGAAGATACCTCTAGCATTGAAACATGAAATAATAAGAGTAACTGATGCTATTAAATTACAAAATTAAGTTTATTTCATCAGCATTATAAATACTTTCTTTCCCTCCATTTAACTTCAAAATGAGATAGTAAAACCAGTACAATGGAACAATTCAAGAGCTCCTCAGTTCTACTGAAAAAGGTTCCCTTTAACAGCAAATTAAAATGGAAAATGACATTTTTTCAGTCCAGCAATCTCAGTAGCTGAGCATCCCTAGGTACTTTGTCATTTAAATGGCACAATTTTAAGTGTGTTCGCATATGCATGTGTGCACCTATATACATGCATACTGCTATTTATAAATATACATATATATAGTAATATACACACATTAACAGACGCAGCCACTGAACAGTAGTAGAACTTTTAGTAAATCAAAATGCTTTACATGTCATTTAAGTGCACTCCCAGCTGCACACTGGAATCTGGGCCCTGCCCAGTGCAGGCACAATTGTACTGTACTAATCTAGACCCTAAGTGCTCCCAAGATCCAATACATTTGTGTCGCCTTTAACTGCTGCAGAGTCTGCCTGCCTCTGCTCATCCCATCACACTTGAAAAAGGATAAGGAACAGTCCTACAGCATCCTGGTCCCAAACTGCCCTCAGTGAACCAGCTTCTGATACTCCTTGCCACTCCTGAGCCATTGCAGAAAACAACAGATATGCTCTGTTACCTACAAACACAAAACATCTCCAGTATCCAGCGCATCATGTGTGCAGTGCTTTGGGACACCTTGAGCATTAAAGGCACTACATCCAGCCAGTTCCTGTTCCCCCTGTGCTGGGGGCTATTTTTACCACACGGTAGCTGTCTCCTACGGAGCACACAGCATGGGCAGCCTTCCAGAGACAAAACAGGCTCACTCTGATCATATTGTCGTGCTCCAGCTTCCAGGAAAAAGGCAAGCCACGCTCTCTCGTGTGCCCTGAGTTCCTCCGAGCAGTCCCTGCAGCATAAAATTGCTGGGGAAATCTGCCCATCCTCACAAGCTGCTCCAGAGGCAGCTGCAGCTGCAGGCACCTCCTGAAAACCAGGGATGGGCTGACAAGGGGAGGACAACTGGGGACAGAGGGACCAGAGCCAGCCCCCTTATCATAATCCACACGTGGCCTCTGGAGGCTACCTGTGATTAAAGCAAGCCTTTACTGCTCCACCTGCTTCATGGGACTAAAGGACCAGGGAGCTGTCACAGGCTCAGTGACCATATTCAGCTTGGCCTCAGCACAGGACAGAGCCAAGCTCCTGTCTTGCTGAAACTTCCTCCATTTCTCACTTCAGTAAAACAAACCAAAAGATTAAAGTGATAGTAACATAATTGTTATTTTCATCAAATATATAGAAATATTACAGTAATGTCTTTTTTCACAGCTGGAGATGATGCAAGGCCTACCATGAAACCACAGTGTGAGGATCTTTCCTTGTGGAAATATCACATACACCAAAACTATATTCTGATTTTTTATTTTAACAGTTGCCAAATTCTGTTCTAATATATACACGTACTTGTTTTCTCCACAAGCCCCTGGATAATTATCAAGGGAAGTAATTTGGCTTTCATATTTTATTTTTTAAATGAGAAAGGTAAAGACAAAATAAGACAAAATACATTTCATGTCGCCAGTGATCAATAGATTACAAATATATATAGTTTCCTTCCAGAGGAAGAAATACTAAAGAAATATTTTGCCCATATCAAATGAACTTTTGAAAAGAGGAATTAAAATTAAAATTTAATTTTTAGCTTCCCCCCTCCCTATCACAACAATGACTTGTGGTTAAAAAAAAAAAAATAAAGAAAAAAAATTGCATTCATTTGATTTCCTCCACTTCTACCAAAGAAGAAAAACTTATCTGGATAATGACCTGAGTTATTTTCATGGTTTCCAAATGTATGTAACCCTGATGATCACCATCTATCAGAGAGCTACCCCTAGCAAGGCATATGAAAACAAACATCAATGGATCTTTCAAATCAAACAACAAAGCAAAATTCAAAAATGTATTGCCAGAATTATGCCAAAAGTCAGCCATGATCGTCTTCATGGGAACTGGTCTGACAAAGTAGAAGTGGAAGCTCTGCTATTTTGTCAGCTGAGATATCTGTAGCAATTGGAAACCCAAAGGTAAAACATTTTGTTTATGCCTGTGTATTTGTTTGCTTTCTCTTCTTTTGTGGTTATAAGACAGAGAACAGATGAGTACAGAAGACACAGCTGGCCTTTACAGCAGCTAAGCTTTACATTTCAGACCTATTGTGGGTAACATGGCAAAGAGCTGCTGCTTGTCCTTCTCCAGGGGGACAGACTCCCCAAAACTTTGTTCCCTTGAAAAATCAGATAGTTTACAGGTTCAATCAAAAAGGTTTCCCCATTCCCAATGCCACCAGGCCAGTGCCCATTTGTTTGTTGGCAGCATCAAGGCCAGGCTGGCTGCTGATGTTCTGGGTGTCCTTCATCCCTCTGGCTGTACTGCAAAGGGCTCTAGGTCTGTGAGTCAGTCCATCAGAATTCCCAGAGTCCTGCACAAATCTCTCCCCAATGTAAAACCCATCTTTTCAGAAGTAAGGAACAGCTATCAACTTCTAGGCAAGACTGAAACCTGAGCAGAACTGGGTCAGTCATTACATGCACAAAAGTGATATGAGAAGCCTTCCTGGTGACTTTCTGCTCTGCCATTCAGCACAGTATATCCCATATAACTCCTTTCCACGCAAACACCTCTCTCACAAGGACACCATAACCATATGCCCAGCAACATTTCAGGCTGGGCTTTGTCACTGCTGTAAATCTAACTGTGCCCCACACCCTGGGAAACAAGGCAAATGCAACATCCTCTCCAAAAGCAATGAAACTCTGTGGTGGCTGAGTACTGACAACACAGCTTCCGAGAGGATGGCAAGGGAGGGAATGTAGCTGGTAAAAACACTGGATATTTCTTAAGGGCATCCAGAGCTCCTCAAATATTTTGCTACTGCCTGACCATTGGTGAAGACAACACCAAGATAACAGGTAATATTTAACTGATGAGAAGTGAGGGGAACAGGAGAATAAAAGCAATGCAGGAAACTGTAAGGATGGAGGAGGGCCTGGTTGGGCTTCTTAATGTCCCAGTTAGTTTGGAGTTTTGTTCCCCCACACCCTCTTTACTCGTTCCTTTTTTTTTTTTTTTTTAATAAATTGTACAGATGAACATGGGAGAAGTTCATGCTACTTGCTGGAAGCAATAAAGGTAAATTTTTGAGGCCTATGGATTCCACAGACCTTTAAGCGTCCCACCTCATCCATCATGGGCTAATTTATGGAACATAACTGTTCCGTGGCAAGACTCAGTAGCCCTTAGAAACTGGTGGCATGTCCTCAGGTATTTTCCTCGAGAGTGAGAGACACGTTGATTCCATCAGTTTCTTCCTCACATGATGCCCAAGTGCCTCAGGTGCAGCCTCGAGATTTCCAGAGATTCTCTTGGACATTTTCAGACATCAGACTGCTGTCTCTAGATCCTCGTGGGAAACCATTTGATAGTTTTGTCGACTCTCCAGGTAGGAGGCCAGATCCGGATCACCAGCTTGCTGAGCCCTGTCACGAGGGGTTTTACCCTGGAATGAGAAACAAGAGGACAAGCTCTTGTGCTAACATGTTTAGAAAAACAGATGATTTCTAGGCAGAAGACGATTAACAAGTCAGAAGCCACTTGTCTGGATTTCATGTTTTTGAAAGCTTTTTGCAACGTAAAATTCTATCATCTGGACAAATCACAGAATCATAGATGATCTCTCTTCCCACTATAGGCTGCCTCACAGAGCCCAAGAAGGTAGGAATTGGTTTAGATTGCTTGGGTGCAGCAAAGTTGCTGCTCAATCTGGAGCCCAGAGAAGCAACCCACTCTCAGCTGCTGACCACAGGGTGTTTGTGCTCAGAAACTCCAGAGAGGCAGCTCTTGGGTCATGTTCCTAAGCAATCAGACTGTTGCAATGACTGAATATTCCTTGGATTTAATTTTTCCCAGGCTTCTTTCTCATTCAAGCTTATACCAAGAGAGTGCTGTGGTTAGTGTCACATCAGTGAGCATAGGGGCAAGCCAGGGCAAAAGAAAATAGTTAGCCATCCTCACAAAGCAAGTCAGCCACAATAATCAGGCCTCACAGATGCTGTGCAATCAGAAACCAAGGCTCCTGCAGGTGGTCCTTGCCCACAGGTCTCTCTTTTGACCACACAGGAGGAGGATACTGCTGTGCCATGGAGATGTCTCATTCACACCCAACGCACCGAATAGCTGGAGGCCAGGCTCTCACTATGGTGACAATGACCCATGTTGGGGACCGAACTGAAGTCTCTTGTACTTGTTTAAATCAATACCGTTCTCTCCATAAAAATAGCTTGCTTAAAAGGAGCTGCCCTTGGCACACACAAGGAAGCCTCAGTCCTGCGAGCAGCAGGGACGGATGCTGATCGGCCTCGCTCGGCTGCAGGGGTTTACAAGCAGTTGATGGAGCTGGGTTACCTTGGAGTCTGTCTTCCTCAGAGAGGCTCCTGCGTCCACCAGGAGCTGGCAGACGGCGCGGTGGCGCTGGCAGGCTGCCTTGTGTAGTGCTGTCTCACCCCTAGAGCCAAGCACAGAGAGCCGCAGTGAGACACACCGCACCAGGGTACGCTTACAAAGGGTGAGGGGCAGAGGAGAGACACGGAAGGATGCTGCATTTCTGCAAGGTCCCCTCTTGCTAGAGGTAGACTTGTGCACTCTCTCCCTTAGCATCTACATCCTGTGGCTCAGTAGGAAAGCCCGCAATGCACAAACAGCAGACGAAGAACTTCTGAGGGGTGGGAAAGAAACGTGCAGAGGTTTTATGTATTCAGAGGACTGAACGTCACATTCCCATCCAACCACCAGCTCTTTTAACTACTGCAAAGGCAAACCAGCCACATTCTTATTTCACAGGAGGCGAAACAGCAACAGGGTTTGTTTCTTCCTGCAACTTCTTTCCTCAGCCTCATTCTTGGAGTCATTCTAGAAAAATCCTGCCCATCAAAGCATATGACTGCTGCACTTGCTGCCCTGGTTCTGATACCCTGCTCTCTTAAATGTATGAGAGCAAGAGCTGTGTGTTTGTTTTCCCCCACTGGACTGCTGAGCTACTGGGGAAGATTAAACACCTGTTTTTCAGAAGAGAAGACTCTGTAATGGGAGCACATTTGTGGCAAAGCTTCTCACTCAGACTGGAGCTAAGTCTGACAGGATTCTGAAACTGACTGAAGCACTGAAAGTAAAGAAATCTATCTAGACTTCCCTAGGAAGAAGAGGGAAGTATGCTTTGAGTGGGTTGAAAAGGAGTCCTAAATACAAACATCCAACAAGCAGGGCCATTACATAACCTGTGAAATAACAAATGACAAGAAATACATGTAGTAGGACAAATCTTGCACCTACCTACACAGAGTGCATAAAGGAATTTCAGCCCCCGTCCATGACAGGGGAAGTTGAAATGTTAAGAGGCAACCTTGTAATAAATATGCCCTTGCTGCATAAGAATCAGTATCAGAATGGCACACTATCCTATTTCCCCATGAGGACTAAAAGACAAACTCATAGTGCCAGTTACAGCCTGAACCTTCCCTTTCCAAGGGTTAGAGGAAAAGGAACCTTTGTAAAAGGAAGCCCTCATAGCTATGCTCCCTAACATTTTATGTGGCTGTGCCATGCTCCTGGATGGAAAGAACCAGGCAGTCCATCCAGTCCCCATCACCTCTGGACTTCACTCATACACCTCGAGCAAAAGGTCTTTGTTAGCAGAGGAGGGCACTGTGGGATGAGAAATGGTAGGCTTGATCCCTATGAGAAACACTGCTTTTGTTTCACATGTATTACACACATTTTCCAGGATTATTCATGATTCCCTTACATACTTCTGTGAAACTCTGATTATACAAGATGTAAAAAAGTTGGGAATAGGAAAGGAAAGTAATTTTTTTTTTGTTTGGGTTGGGTTCTTTTAATATAAAAATAGAGCTGATTGATGTTTTAACTATTTGATGGAAACCTTCAACTGCACAGGTCCTGGTCACTTGGGAGAGCTAAGGCAGAGCACTCTAAATGAATCAAGAAGGGACTGAAAAAAAAAAGGTGTAAAGCAAGAAAACTAATTTCCTGACTTCTGGAATTTACTCTTCAGGTTGGTCCCTGAAACATCAGGGAGGAGAGGCCTGATGAAGGCCAGAAACATCAAAACACAAAGCAGGGCATCTATTCCTCTAGAAAGATTAAGGAAGCATGGGAAGCAATAGGGAATAAGTCCTCTGCGAAATCCAAGAAATGTTTGGTTTAGGCAAAAAAGCCACATATGAGGTAGTTGATGTGTGTTTTTTAGGGGGACTTCTGATTGTTTGTTTTTGAAGACCTGTGCCGTTTTAAAAGCTTTTTCCTATTTAAAAGTTTGCACTTGAGAACCAAGAGGAGTCTGCCAGTCTAACACCCATACTGTGAAGGACAGAGTAGGTTGTACTCACGTTTCACTGTCTGCCATGTCCAGTAATTCAGATGGACCTGCAAAAGACAGTCAGGCATGTCACATAGCATTTGTCTGCATGACTGAAAGAGTATGTCTACTAGGAGGAGACTCCCAGTACAAATATATAAAAGAAGCCAAGTGAAAGCTCAACCTGCACCAATATGTCAAACTTCAATGTAATATTTGCTTGTGTGAGCCCTTGCACTAATAAAATTCTGAGTGCGCAGTCACTGCTGGAGTGTCAGCAACAGGGAGTAGCAGCCTCTAAATTATAGTGGGAATGAATATTCATGGAGCTTATTTTCTCACTCTTCACCTTGCTCAATTAAGTGGTTCACATAAGTACAGTACATTGAAAATGCTGATATACTGGAAACCCTGATATATTGCAAGTTAAAATCTATTGTTGGTATTAGAGGGAAAATGTCATTAGGAAGTTGAAATTAGCCAAATTCCATCCTGAGTGACATCCCTGTGCTACTCCATTTAATAGTGTTATACAAAATGTAGATCAGGGTGGAATATTCCCAGCGGTCTTTATATTGATATGCAAATCCTGTACTCTACCGGCTAGCAATGATCAGGAAAGTAAGATCGGGAAAAACAGAAAAGATTTTTGTTAAGTGGGGAAAAAAAATAATGCATTTATGTTAATGTCTTTTTGTCTTTGATATTCACTACAGCCAGATATTTATAGCAGCAAATTCCATCACTGAATTACAGTGATATGGAAAGGCTAGGATATGGATATCATTTGGAAAAAAAAAAAAAACTTTTCCTTTGCAGTCTGTCATATTCTTCTCTCCACTGCTCTGGAGTGTAGTGTTAGATGGTATGGGGCAGTTAGCAAGGGGAACAGGGAAACTTTACAAGACTTTTCCTTCCTGCGCATGAATATCTCTCTTCAGAACACTGTGACTTTGAAATTCAAGAGTCCTCAAGAGCTTACAGCAAATCTCACCTGAAACTGAGGAATTTCACACTACTTGCTTACAAAGGCCTACACACAACCTCTCTACACTCCTTTCACTCTGAGTGTGTGTCAAAAGAGATCAGAGCAGCCTGTCTTTACCTCCCTGCTTTTACAATATACACGTGGAGTATCACTGAGGGGTCCTGGGTCTGCAGGCAGCTCCTTCACTTCATCTTCTGTCATGGTGAGAAAGGGTGGTGCTTAGCCCTCGGGCTAACACAGGGCATTTTGTGCCACTGCATACCTGTCATGACAGCTCTCCAAACTCAGTAGCCACTGCCAATTATTAAATACACCCTGACTCTACCACCACACATTCTCATCTCCACACTTGGCAGTTGTGTGTTCACTCCTGCCTATCAAAAAGAAGAATCAGTCGTCACCCCCAAGCTCCCAGAAGCATGAAGGATAAAGGGTGATAAGGAGAGCTCCTTGTTGAAACGAAAAAAGATAATGCCTCAGAGACTAAAAACACAATATAAAAAACACATATGAAGAAAAGGAGTCCTTTACATTTCCTAGGAGAAAATCGTCTTCTCTCAAAAATAAAGGTAATTCCCCACAGCTTCCTGCAATGCCACATCCCAGTGATAGGTAAGCAGGAATGACTTGCAGCGTGCTAGAGAAGACACTGCCACCTGTTATCCCTGTTCATGGATGGATCAAGGAAGGTTGTATTGCCAAGGTGGAACAGAGTGACAGGCCTGGATTTATAGGACATAGAGGTACCTGTCCAGGTAAGCAGAAAAAGGTGTTAAAATTTAAATAAAGGTAGCAGAATGGAGAGTAGTTAGTAGAATATGACCTGAGGAGGAGTAGAAAGCTGGGGAAGAGTGGGTCTGGAGAGAAGCCAAGGGTAAAGGGGCAGAGTGGGTCTGGAGAGAAGCCAAGGGTGAAGGAAAACTGCTCTGAAGCAGGCAGGAATAGCAGGGCTGGGACAGAGGAGCTCAGTGCTGAGGACTGTAAGGGCTGTCTGTGAGTACAGACCAGAGGAGATGACAAGTACATCCTATCTGAGTGCGAAGGGTGCTCTCCTGGGCACTGTCCCAAATTAAGCATTTCATGGGAGAGCTCCAACTCCATCCAAGCCATACATAAGGGCCAGATACTGGGGTTAATAATTAGCTGCACAACGTGGTACCCGGACTGATTAATTTCATTCTCTCTGGCCTATCTCTGAAGCTGGAACGTCCCAAATCACAGCCTGAGCTGTGCCCTTTACTTCTTTATTTTATTTTCACTTGTGCTTCTCTTAAACCATCTCACACCCTCCTCCTAATTCCCTTTCCCCTCGTTTTTTGGACCTCATTTTTTTATCAGTCTCCCTGGCGCTGCCAACCGACCATTCCAAATCCCCCTCTGCCCGGGGACAAAAGCTGCACAGATGTGGGAAGGGCTGGCACTGGGAAAGCTAACGGCACTGTCATCCTGACCCAGCGGGGAGGCGGCTGTTTTACTCTGGGACAAGAGGCAGAGAAAGAAAAGGGGACCAAGGCACAGAGAGAAAGAGGACAAAATAACCCAATAGAAATCCGGAAGGGAAATGCATGAGTGAGATTTCTATCAAGGAAAACAGCAGGGGGGGAAATAAAAACAAAAGATAGAAATGTGTGGAGAGGTGGAGGGAGGAAAAAAAAAAGAGAGAGAAAGGGAAAAAGAGACTGGGGAGCTGAAGAATGGCAGGATGGGGACGGGGGACAGGGTGGGGGGAGAAGTTAGTATGAAAAGAGCTGAAAAGCATGACGCACTGAGGGGAAGCCCAGCTGAGATCACTCTCTTTCCTTAACATCGCCCATAGACTGTCTGTGTAGAATTATTAACTTTTTTCCTTCTCTCCTTTTGCCCTCTTTCGCTCCACCAAAGCCCTTCTCCAGTTTCTCAGAAGGCAAAGCAGTCCGAGCTGGGTATGGGAGGAGGGAAGGGAAGGAGACACTCAAAAGCAGCTTTTCCTTCGCTGAGCTAGGACAAAATAAAAAGACTTTAAGTGGCCATATTTCAGAGGCATTTCCAAAATATACAGCACCACACATTCTTGAAAGGCCTCTGGGCCCACAGCACAGTCCTCTCCAATGGATGTGGTTACAGCTACCCACAGGAGACCCACAGACATTAACCCTTGCCAGTCCCATGTCTTGTCAGTCCTTCATAGAACTGGGGAAGGAGGGTATTTACTCTAAGCAGTAACGTCAGATATTATCAACATTTCTGGATGTTTATCTGTCAAAATCCTCTGTTTAATAACCTGATTGAGGTTATTATCTGAGGGACAAAACTGGATGTGTATCCTTACCTTCAAAGGGGGAGTATTTTTAAAATAACAGTAACCTGGAAATTCAGAACTATTTCTAGCCTTTTCCCCAACTCCACACTCTTCTTTTTAACCTGATGTGAAAATTAACAGTGTTTTTTTCTGCTAGTGTCTTTTAGCTCAGAATTTCCACTGTAATATAGAGGCTAGTCAGGTTATGGGAGCATTCCTTCCTACCCATCTGTCAGCCATGTTGCTGTAAAATTTGGTAAACTTGAAATTAAAATGGACTATGTTATACCTTGTGCCTTCTAGAAAAACTAAACTGTTTTCTGCTTAGCCCCCTCACAAATGACAACTACCCTAAAACACTCTGCAAATCTAGACATACTAACAAATGCCATACAAACTCACTCTCATTCATCATTGCTTTCTGATGACTATTCAAACTTTGCCACTGACACACATCTCTGTCACAGCAAAATTTGCTTTCCAAAAGCCTTCTTAGGAGCTCCTGAATCTGATCAGGATGCAAATTCAGATTCACTGATGTCTCTTATCTCTGGACTTTGCAGTGCTAAGATTAATGAAAGCATCATCTTTTTTTTTTTTTTTTTTTAATCAGAGGATGCTTTCTAGTGAAACAAGAACTGAAGGAGGTTTGAAGACACAGAAACCCTTAGGATGGGGTGCCCTACATACCATCTGTTACATCAGAAGTTCCCACCACAAACTCCTAAGACAGCTGTAAGCATCTTTCCTCTCTTCTGCTTAAAATTAAAATACCTTAGATGCATTATACAATTCTTGCTTGTCTTTTGAATGCCTAGAGAAGACAAGACAAGGACAAGGCAAATGGAATTATTTGTATGTTTATAAATTATAAATTTTTCACAGCTGCCAGATAAAGACTCCAATCCAAGTTTGATACCAAATACAGATGATTTAGGAGGCCCTTTTTCTAAGAGAGGTTCTTAAGCCTTCCTCAATTCTGCCTGTTTTAAGCAAGTGGAGAGTTAACTCTAATGTACATGCATTAGGATGGGATGCAGTTGCTGACTGCAGCATTAAAAAGCTGTGCTTCTGATACCTACTGAGTTTGGCCTCAGTTTCTAGCTAAGTGTCTCTCAGCTACAGACAAGATTTTAAAGCTGACCCTTCAACTAAAAGGAAAAGGCTCTTGATTTAGGCAGGCAGGTACGAGTGATAGGTCTGTGTATCTGCCCTTCCTGCACAGGGGATAGAGACAAAGTGTTTCGCTGGAGCAGCAGCCAGCACAGCTCTTCCTGCAGCAGCAAGCAGCTGTTGTCCTGACACCTACTGCACTGGTGCTTCAGCTGCTATTCCAGGCTGGTGCTGGGCCACTGCCAATTACCTGGAGGTACTGCACAGCAGTCGCCCTGTGTGACTCATCTCTGCTATCTCTAATTTAAGGTAGGTTAGTTTCCTCCCCTTAACATCAGAAATCATTTTGATCATGATCACAGAATAACCTCTCCTATCAATATGCCCTGCATGTCTGCAGAAAGCCATCTCCACAAAGGACAGCTTTAGCATCACTACACCATTTTCCTGCCTTTCTACTTCTAGTTCTGTGGGTGCCACCCCTGCATTGCATTGGATTCACCACTGGTTTTCAAACTAGACAGGTAAAGTTCCCAGAGCAGTGGGTTTTGTCTTCTTTTGTTGCTGTTGTTTCTTAGAGATATTCAGAATATTTTTCCCTGTGTGGTTAATAATAGTTATTCTGTGCTGTGTGCTTGAGGGTATTTTACAGTGGAACTCCTGTTATCATTGACTATCTCTAGCCATGTATGGGAAGCAGACAACTACAGAGGAAGTGTGACTGTGCAGAGTTAATTGCCAGAACAGAAGTAAGACTCATTTTTATGAAATTTTTATGGGTGGATATTGGCAGAAACAAGAAGCTCCACACAGGGAAACCCTTAGATATTAGTAGCATTGGATCAGGTCATATACAGTAATTAATGCTGAGAAGATGCCAAATGCCAGAGAATGCAAAGAAAAACAAGGACATTATGATGATGATGATGATTCAGCAAGAGAGCTCATTTGTGGCTGAGAGGTGGCCAGGGTAGAAATGAGTTTCATTAATTGCTTGGTGGGAGAAGAGAGGAGGCCTCTATTAGAGCATTGTCCCGTGTACTCCCTGATCCCCAGAGAATGTTAAACAAACAATGCATTTGGAGAAGCCCAGAGAACATATGTCTGGAAAACTGCAAAAGCTTCCTGCCATCCTTGGGGATAAAGAAGGGAGAGAGGAACTGAGCTGACATTTGCTCAACCTTCTGATTTGTCTTTGTCTAACCGTCCGTAATCCCTCACATTTCTCAATTTACTTCAAAAAATTCCCATGGATTCCCTGCTTACATTCTTACCAGTTTAAATTATCTCTCTTTAAACCTTCACCAAAAGAAGAGTAACTGGGTCAGACTGTGACTAAGTTAAAGTATATGTGTCTAATAAAAATCCTGGAGATGCATCTGTGACAGTGAATTAGCACAGGTCATGTGCACTGTGAAAAGAGACCGGGGGCAGTAAGAAAATAAAGCAAAATTATGCCTGTCTACAGAATTCAGTGGCACATATGTGCACCGTGACTAATGAGATAATCCAGAGCAGTTAAATAGGAGGTTGAGTTAGCACTGGTAAGGCTTGCTAGAACTGCTGAGAAACTCAGCCATTATTTGGATATCAGGCCCACTGCACTGACCTACCCATGTGTAGGCATCTGTACACCAATGACTAAAAGAACAAATCAGCCCCTCTCAGTCAGGTTTTTGGGGCACAGTTCAGTTTTTTCCCACACAGAGATATTTTGTGCCATTTGATGTACCTATGGGCAAGCCTTGGGGTGCTTTTGGAATGACAGAGATGCTTGCTTGGGCTTTGGTTGCCAGTGCAGGTTGGGCCTCCTCAGGGCCTTGTGTGTTATATTGTAGACCCAAGCCAATGTCCTGGCTATCCAAGGGCAAATGACATTAGACATTTATGTTTATCTAAATGAATTAAGGGCACAGGTAACTGTTGCCTGCATCACTTTCTGGGCTCCAGTGACTACCTTGACTAGGATCTCTTTGAGTTGGTCGTGCCAGAAGTCTGCTGCTATTAAGGATGCTCTCCTCACTTCCATCTGCCACTGAAGGTGCCTCTCTCATACACGAGCAAATAAACTAAGTCATAGATTGCTGTTGACAGTACAGGAACTTGGACCTGAGAATACCTGACACCTATATGTTAATACCTAACTTAGGAGAGAAGCTCGAAGAGATGCATTGTTACTTCTTCCTTTCTAATGAGTTGTGCTTTTTTCTTCTCTCTGCACAATTTGTGCAATACCTTAGAGCATTTGCTAACACCCATTCCAATTGCTAGTGCTAACACTGCTGTAGAAATAGTGTAGCTGATTTTGACATTCAGAAGCCAAAATAGCCATTGATATTTTGAAGTGGGGTCAGAGAAGACTTACAACTAGAAAGCTTTTCCTACAGTGAAGGAAGCTGATAACTGTAACTCCAGCTCTACGTGCAGAGCAGTGACTATATTACCGTGCCACTCTACAGCACTGAGGGAACAAGGTTACAGGGGTTTAACAGGGAGAAGCTCCTAAATGTGATGCCTCAGACACAAACAAATTGCTGCATAGCCTGCAATCCCTGCTACTGACAAAGATAAGAAGAGTCAAAAGGAAAAAAAGGGCAATGGCGTGATCAAAGTCTATAAATAAAAAATAGAGACTGTAAGTTTTTGCTATTGGGTGGTCTTGAATCTAAAAGACACAACATTCTAAGGTTGGTACAGAAGCTAGGTGAATTCATCTAGAATTAAATAAGCAGATTCCTGACCAGTGTGTTACTAAATGCTGAAATAATAGCAGTGGTTGTAGGTGCTCTTTGCCACTGTAAATGCTTTAATGGATATTAGGTGTTTTCTACAACATATGCTCTAATTGAAAAACAGTTCAGAGGATTTCTGTCCCAGAGGTTCTAACTACAGCTTCAGACTGCTTCTTCACAGCCCCCCAACTGATACAAAAATGAAAACACCATCCTCCTCAAAAGCCATTCTAGTTCTTCTTTTCCCACTGTACCTGGAGCCATCACTGTCATGGCTCCCCCATTCCCAGCCTCCCGCCCACACACGCTGCAGGTGGACATTTCACTGAGGGAGGCCACAGATGAGTGAGGGAGGCCACTTCCAGCTGCCCACTGTGGTTTTGCCTGACTGACACTTGGCTGAAGTACAGCTCCCTGTGGATTTGCCCACTGTGACTCACCATGCTCCAGGATATATTTCACAATCTCGCCATTCCCAGTCTTGGCAGCGTGGTGCAACAAGGAGCAATGATCAGGCCCTTGGATTAACAAATTGGCTCCTTTTTTACAACATTCTATGAACTGGATAGGGAAAAAAAAAAAAAAAAAGGAGAGAGAAAAAACATACATAAGGATAAGATGGGAGGAGCAGAAAAACAAATATGTCAGTAAATTTTTTACTGGTTCTCATTGTAAGTCAGTATCAAATTGGAACAAAATAAAATAAAACAAAAATTTAAAGCCAGCTTTTAGGCCCTAATATAAAACATCTGAAACCACAAGTATTGACAATTATATGGGTTAAGGAGAACAGTCTGTATTTCCTAAACAATGAGACATTGCTACTCTACTGGTGATGATCTATTGTTTGCTAGCAATGCTTGCAAACCACATCTGGTGAAACTGTTGGGATATATTAAAATATATGTACTTGATACAAAATTCTGGCTTCTTTACTGAAGACTCAAATTTCTCCTTAGCACAGGAACCAAAGATTTTCTGACTAAATCAGAAAATTCCAACTCAAAGTTCCACAAGGAGGTGAGGTGACTGTCACAGACCTCCCTTCTCACTGTGCCCCCTGTTCAGGGCTGGCCGAGGAGGAAGCACTAGGTGGGGCAAGAATGAGAGGGGAAAAGCAACCAGTCAGGTCTCAGAAATGCTGCAAACTTTGGGAGAGGGAGGGTAGGATTTGCAGTGCAGATCACTGCAGGAAAAGGAGAGAATTGTGACAGGGAGGACTCATTTATGATGCAGTACCTCTGATGAAGGGCAAGGAGTTTCCCCATCAAATCCAGCTCAGGCAAAATGTTTTCAAGAAGTGGAAAGAATATTTTTATGACTGTTTGAAGGACTGCTCCCTAGATGCTGCAGCCACAAGTGCTGAGGCACTGGTATAGAAGGGGCACCTGCAGGCAAAAAGTTGGCCTAACACCACTGTAATTTTTACAAATGGCTCCAAGCTGGCTTCTCACAGATAAAACTGCAATCATTAATCACAGTCCTCATCCAAATCTGAGGGCATGTTTTCAGATCCTGACTTGGCTACTGAGACACGCAGCTTGAATAGCTGTCTGACATGGGACTTCAGTCATTGGGCACAAAAAAATTTGCATGAGTAGTTTTTCCTCCCAAACTAACTATACCAAAGCACTTCATGTTTTGACACATCCATCAGGTGATAAAACGACCAGCTGAGGTTTGTTCTATCCGGTCTGGTGGTTGCCTAGGTAGGCTTTGAGAAAGCTAGCACTTGGAGGCTTGGCCACCAACCTCACTGGTGTAAAATATCCTTTCCTGTGTACAGCTGTGTCAGAACTACCCTGCTGTTCAGCACTGCCAGGACAGTAATTTCCCTGTTAGAAACTGGCACATTGCTCACGCAGTGGGCTCTGACTCCTGGGCAAAAAGGTGCTGTCTAACACCAGATCCCATTCACACAAATTTCACACCTCACCTAAATGATGTGTTCCCCTAGTATTCAGGGTTTCCTGGAAAGGCTGTAAAATGGCACTTGCCAGCAATCCCTACAGCAGCCTATTTATGTTTTGAGCAGAGGTGGAATAAAATTTACAGTATATCTGACCGGCAAAAAACGGTGAATAAGTGGACACTCAGTGCTCTGTACTTACCTTCAGTAGATCACCAGATATGACTGCCTGTAAAAGTGCTGCAAAAGACAAAAAAGAAAACTGATGTCAGGCAGAAAGCATTGTGCATACAGCCTCACAGCTGAGGACATAACTCACAGCACATGCAAGTTAAGACTGACATCCCCCAGTCCACTTGCATCCTTATGTGCTACCAAAACCAGTGCATACCCTGCAGTGACACACATTGGAAAGCCAGAAGACAACCCATGGTGAGGAAAGCTGTATGGACATCAAGCCATCATGTCCAATGCTGTCCTGGAACTGCAGGCTTCTGTCTGAATTTTTCACTGGAGACACTTCCAAGACCTTTCAGCAGTGTCCCCAAGGTGGACAAGGTCAAATCTCCAGCACCTGAACCATCACTGAAGATATCGATTATCTACAGAGAGAACCTGAAACTATCTTCAGACCTGTCAGACTGTCTCATACTGGTGGTAGAGTTGTCAGTCAGCCCCCAATACACTGAGAATCCCAAATTGTAAATGATTGACTGACAAGAGAGAAATTTCTTAACAATTACTTGTATTACAAGATCATTTGAGATGTCATTGGGGAGCAAGTCCTCTGGTTTGGCAGGCAGGGTCAGACACAGAGCAAGAGCCAGTTCTCACCTTGTCAGCCTTTGTATTTTAAACAGACATAGAAGGAAAAAGAGACAAAGTGGACAACAGCTCACAACAAGGCAGGACAGAACTGCAAACAGCTGGGAGCTTCTTACTACCCAGGGCACTGTCTGCCCTGAGCCTGTTAAAAAACAGAAGGAAGGCAAAAGCCTGGGACTCTGTTGCCCTGAGAAGCTGTTACAAACCCACCTCTATGTACCTATGTCCTTCTTTTTTCCTCCTTCTCCCTATGATATATATTGTAAAAAACAATGATGAATAATCTGAGAAAGCATTTACATGGTTTGCATCTTAGAAAGCATTAAACATCTGCCTCAAAGCATGCTTTTTCAAGAGTGTCTAAGCCCATTTCTACCTTTGCATCTAGGCACTGCAATCAAATCAAGCATTCGCTCAAGTGCCATCCTTGATAAAGATGCCAAAAGTTCAGGTAAGGAGGAACAAGGGGGAAGGAGAACCACAGCATAGCCTTGCCTCTGAAAAATAACACGCAGGAAACTGCACAGTGGGAATTCCATAATGAGCTTGTTATGCCTTCAGAAATGAGAAGATATCCAAGCTAAACACTGCAGAAGAGGAAGGCTGTTCAAAGGCAACCCAACAAATGTCCCTTTCTTTGAGGGCTGGGGCTATGTGGCTTTCTGGTCTCAGTAATGCCTCATGGCCTGGCCTTGCAGCAGTGGGAAAAGAAAAAGTCCAGCCCAGCTAAGTCCTGTCTTCAGGAAGCAGTAGAAGCAATTCTTGCAACTTTAGATTTAGGGCAGTTTTTCAGTGACCATGACTTAAACAAAATCCTACAAATCCCCCTGGCATCTGTGAGAGAGAGGACACACAGATTTTAGGAATGGAAGAAGGCAAACACCAGCAGGTAAGAGCTAGAAAAATCTTCTGTTTTTATTTTCAGTGGTTTACATCCTTCATTTTTCCCCCAATATTTCTAACAATTGCTCAGCCCAAATTAATAGCAGAGCAGAATTTAACTCATGTAATTTACATTATCTATTTCTCTCTTTTATTTTTTTTTTTGTCAGTCTGGTCTCATTGACACCTTTATTCTTTAGGCTACTGCAGTATGGACTTGTATAAATATTTTGCACCCCTCACACATGAAAATCAAATGAACGGGTGATATCAGTTTTTCTTTGCCTTCTACATCCAATTTTTTAAGACATGGCTTCCCTGAAGTCCCTTTCCTAAGAGGCAGTGATACATTTTCTTATGCAAGCCACACTTAAGATTACAGTTCAAAAAAACCAGGAGAGAGAGAGAGAGAGCTATGATTCTCTGAAAAGCCTGACAAGATGTGAAAAATCTTCTATGCTGAATATCCATAACCAGAAGCTGGTCTGGTGATAAGGCTATTAGGATAAAGCAGCTCTAAAACAAATTCAACATAATTAGACCAATCTTTTCATCTCTTTCCTAAGCCTCCAATCCAGCAAAGCATTTAGGCAAGTGCTTAGCTTTGAGCTAATTACATTCTTTTCACACCAAGTCTACCTGCACTCTTAAAATTAAGTGCTTTGCTAGAGTAGAACCTGTTGGATAAATGAATACATTACAGATCAACAAAACCAGCTGGCTCTCTAACAAGTGATTAGACTACAGTAAAATAATTCAGGGCTGTACGTCCTGATGCAGGAAGATTTAGAAGCTATTGAGCTAGAAATGGAGGAAGGTTCTTTAGAATCAGGAGCATGTTTACATAAATGTATGAATATTGCTTAGCACACTAACCCCATAAACCCAAATGGGACTGTTGGGCATATTGAGGAGGTGGGTGAAGATGGCAAAAATCACCTGGTTGTTAAAGAGGTGGTGAAGCAAGCAAGCAGATGGCATTGACAAGAGAGAGCAGACTGAGGAGCTGGAGAAAAAATTTGTTAACATGCAATGCCAGGCTAGTCTAAAATTAGAAACATTAAAGTGAGAATTGTTTTATTTCTTCTAAGCAACATTGCACCGCTGGTGTAATACATAAAGTGAACTATGCCATTGTTTTATCATATATAATGTATATTCAGGTCTTAAAGATGTCTCAAAAATTACTTGATTAAATTAATTTTTTAATCAAGTCATTATTTTCTCAATTTCTCCTAAGAAAAGCATTTCTCATTACTGATAAAAGTGCTTTATTACCTTTTATATTTACTTAGTAAGTAGCTTTATTGCTGATTTAAGGTGACAGCTTGGCAAAACTGGTGACTGGAGTGCTCTGTCCATATTTTGAGGAAGAACTTGGTCCCCAGGCTGCCTCCTCAGCAAAGTTCAACCCTCTCCACTGGTACACCCCTGCAGACAGTCCCTGCTCCATCACTGACCTCTCAGCTGAAACTGCCTGCAAATGTGTCAGTCCCTGCCCAGGCTGATGGATCTTGACAAAACCAGTTACCTGGTAGGGTATGGGCAGCCACAGATGCAGGAGATCTGTGGAAGAGATTTCCTGGTTCCCACTGGGTGGGTATTGAGATGAGATTTGAGATGAGATGATGAGACTCTAACTGCCCAACTTAGAACAGAATCTTCATTAAAAAAAAAAAAAAACACAAACCACACATCAAAAAAAAAAAAACACCAAAAAACCCAAAAAAACCCCCAAAACCCAAAAAAACCCAACCAAACAAAAAAAAAACCAAAAAAAAAAAAACAAAAAAAACCCAACCAAACAAAAAAACCAACCAACCAAAAAAAAAAAAACCAAACAAAAACAAACAAACAAACAAAAAAAAAAAACAAAATGACCAAATGACCAAAAACCCCACCCAGGCCCACCAGAAAACACAAAAAAATTACTACCAAAACAAACATCAAAAAAAACCACCCACTCTGAAACAAACCCCCTCACAGGCATACCTGACTTATAAATTATTATTGAGCAGATGCAACTGGATAATGTACCAACAGAAAAAAAAAAAACATGTTGAAAAGGCTGCTAACTGAATTGTGGTAATGCTGCAAGATAATGCAACTTGAGACATAGGATAAACAACTACGAGTACACACTCATGTGGAAAACAGTGCTTTCCCAGGGCATATATCACTCATCAAATTTCTATGTTAGTGTCCATCGCTTCTATTGGAAACAGCTATTTGTATTTCATATTCTAAAAGTATGTATTAATGTAATTGAGTTACAACAAACATTTTTGTTTCCCAGACAAAATTAACTTATGAAAAAACAATTGCTCTCTGGCTCTGCATGTGAAGCCAGCACCATTAAAACAGTGCTGAAAAATCAGTTGTTAAATACTGATAAAGAAGGGCATCAGAAAAAGAAGGAGTGAAGTATTCATACTCGGTAACTTCAGAAGCTGCAGGATGCCTGAGAGGTCTCACAGGGTTTCTTGGATGGTCAGAAGAGAAAATAACTCTCCATAGAAAATAACCTGGTTCACCCTGCATCAGTTCATGTTGTGCTCCACAGAGTAAAGAAGCTTTAGAGAAAATGACCTCCAAATTGCAGCACCTAAATTAAGAGTCAGACTAAGTCAGAGAGGGGATCCTTCAGAATGGCGTGATTCCAGGAGACGTGTCTGATCTCCTCCAGGAATGACAACCAAACAAGGGCAAAATGGGAGGTCTTCTTTTAAGGTTTTCCAAGGTGTGATATGCCTAGCATCAGGCAATGCTCATGGATGGTCTTGAAATTTTAGTTCTTCATATACCATACAGGTGCAGAATGAGAACATCTCATAAATGTAAGGGCTAACAAAGGACTGCAGCACATCAGAAGAATAGAGCAGGAGAAGTCATCACCTTCACCTCACTCACTTCAAAAGCCATGAAAATTCTCAGAAGCATCACAAGCAAGGAAAAACCTCAAAAACTACCCCCTTCATGTATGCTCTGCTGAAAAATTTTCTCCTAATCCTAAAGCTGCTGATCAGCTTAACACCAAGGACAGGCACAGGGCTCATCGCCAGGTTACTATCACACCAGAAACTTTGCTGCTAAAACACTTTCAGAAAGAACATGAAGAGAAAAATTCTTATAAACCCCTGTAAGTAACATCTCAGGATCACAAGCTTTTTGCTTAAAGCAGGTTGACATGGGAGATATTTGACAATGGAAGATATTTAGTAAGTTAGCTGCATAATCTTTAGTGAGTCAGTAAGAGGAGATGGTCAGCACTGGAAAGAATCTCAAAGGACAGGGTAGTTCTACAGCCTGCCACTGTCAGCAGTACAGGGGTAATGTGTGTTTTTACATAAGCAAAAGTTATTAATAAACCATAAATATTCTCCAGATTCTATTAGTCAGATTGAACACCTGATCTGACCCTTTCAATGCCATATTTGAACCCACTACTTCTGTACCAACAAATCTACAAGGGAATGCTGATGAAAATGTACAGCAATTTTGAAGTTTTCAACATTTACAAGCAATTCTTTAGTTAAGGTCTAAAACTTGTGACTGAAGGGAGCAGAATTACTTAGAACTGTGTTATAAAGTATAAGTAGCACACCAAGGAGTTGCAATGCAATGTGGGAGCAGAGTATTATTTGCATCCCACCATGAGTTAAAAAATACCAGGGTATCAGTGCAATTAATGAGAGTATGACAATATCTAAGCACATGGGAAGTTATGGTAGAATTCAGCTACCATAACCCAAGACCTGGTTGGAGGAGGGTGCTTTGACCAAGCCTGGTCTAGTGGGTGTGACATCCCCACCCACGGCATGGGAGTTGGAGCTAGGTGTTCTTTAAGGTTTCTTCCAACCCAAATCATTCTGTGATTCTCTGATCTCAAGCAGAATTAGGACTCATAAAACCTTTAGCTCTTTCAAAAGACAGAAACACAGCTGATAATCTGAAGTGATCAGCTCCTTGTGGAAACCTCATTTAACAGACAATTCCTGCATCTGTCCAACCCTTTCTAAGACAATTCTAAAGCACTGATTCAGCATTTGGAATTGATATGTCATCATCATTTCAGTTCTGGATGCTTCTTACCAGTTGGAGGCAGGTAATAAAAAGTAGAAGAACTTTGGTGTGGGTCTCCCAGAATTTGAGTCACAGTGGTCACCACCATCTCCTACTAGAGTGTTCAGGGGAACTCTTAAGGAATACCTCATAAAATACTGCCTCGTTCAAACCTTGCAGAGCTGATAATGAAGAAGAAACTATAGGAGAAGGTGACTTCATCAGATTTTTGAGAGTTATTAAATTTATCTTGGACTATCATTAGCTTCCAGAACATTTCCAACCCTTTATTGCTGTTTTAGACCTTGTGTAACAGAAATTTAAAGTAATTACTGCTTTACTCATTGAGAAGCTAAAAGCTGACCCTGATTAGAAGAGTGCTTTTACACAGTTAGAGTCTTCTGAGCTGTTAAAGATCAGCATTACAGAAGAGATAATAAAAGAAAAGCCCTTGAGGTTTATTTTTCACTCATTTTACAGAAATCAATAATAACTTCTATTTCAATCACTCAAAAAGCTATGCTTTCAAATGACTGGAGTCCATATAGATTATCATTCAGAAATACACTCTTTTCTCTTTAAACAACAATTTGCTGATAAAAGCTTTATGACAAACTGACAGTAATATAACTTACCCAGAAATGTACAGAACTGACTTTTTTTCTACTCTAGCCATGATCTTCAGCCTTGACCTGCAGATAAAAGGGGTGGGGGGTACCCCAGAGATTTGGTTTGTGGATTACTTCCCTTCTGAGAGGACTATGAGAAACAGGCACCTAAGATACAGAGCACTGAATTCACTTGGTATTTCTGAAGGGCCTGCCAGTCCCATAGAACAATTTCAGGGATCCATGAAGAGAAGTTGCAAATCTCTGCACTTGAGCTTTTACAAGCACTGTGCCTCTTTCCAACATTTTAGCTGGTTTTAAAGTTACAGAAATATCCCAAACCACCTATAAAATACACATGCCAAACTGTCTACATAACTGAGAAGTTAAATTACAAAATTAATAACGCTTTGTTGGAATGACTGTGAGCTCACAGGTCTTTGATCTACAGACAATCTCAAGTCTCACCAAAGCTGATGATGCTTAAAATATTTTCCTTTGAAGATAAGCTGAGTGAAAGGAGCATTTAAATTTTTCTTCATGTGTTTTATTCACCTGCAAGTAGTGGAAGTAACAACTGAAGATCATGAAAAAAATTAAACAGAAATTAAGCCTTGCAGGTTAAGGGGTCTCCTAGATGCTGGGGGAAAAAAACAAAATCCAGAAATAAATGGTTAAATCACTACTTCTGTAGTCACTGAAAAAGATCTTTACATCAAACAGTTGTCTGACTGTTAGAACCAAATTTTCCTCTTGATAGAATGAGATAAACTTCCCTGAGTATAAGCTACCTGGTTGGGCTGAAAAAGCTGCACCAAGCCCCTATTATGGGACTCTCTCACTCTCTTTGGAGCTTACTATTCTAACAGTGCACACTTTAAGCCAAGAAAAGAACACAAGCATTTCATCCTATCACAGACCTTTAGGATTGACTTTTTCCTTATACTTGTGCATAGAGTAAACTGTGTTCAGGAAAGGAGAAAAAAAGTCACAGAATCACAGAATTGTTCGAGTTGGAAGAGACCTTTAAGGACGCCTAGTCCAACCACCTTGCAATGAGCAGGGACATTTTCAACTGGATCAGGGTGCTCAGAGCCCCGTCCAACCTGACCTCAAATGTATCCACGGATGGTGCATCCACCACCCTCTCTGGGCAACCTGTGCCAGTGTTTTACCACCCTCACTGAAAAAAACATATTTCTTATATAAACCCTCTTTTAGTTTAAAGTCACTAGCCCTTGTTCTAGCCAACAGGCTCTGCTAAAACATCTGTCCCCACCTGTTTTATAAACCCCCTCCAAGTACTGAAGTGTGGCAATAAGGTCTCCCTGGAGCCTTGTCTCTCCTTCAGGCTGAACAAAATGTCCATTTTCATGAAAACATCCTGCAAACACAGCCCGTGTACAGATGAGGAATCTGACAGAAAAATATTTTTGCACAGTTTTTAAAGTTTGGTGCTGAGGAATCAAAATGAAACATCTTCAGGAAAAAGATGGCTAACAGACCATGAGAATCAGCCAGAGGTTTTGGTGCTCAGGAAGAAGCTGCATTATAACTAAACAAGGGGCATTTTGATGAGGAAGTTGATTGCCTGTAAGCCTGAAAAGGCCAGAACTTATAAAGGTAATTATAACTTCTAAAGAAGCAAAAGTCTCTCATTAGCCAATTTAGGAACTCTATCCCTACATGTCATATCTTTCTGATCTAAAATCAACCATAAGAAAGCATCTGGTGGTCTGAAACAGCTGTATGGGAAAGGAAAAAGGTTACTGAACTTGCTAAACGAGTTCTACCTCAGCCCAAAGACTGCATAAGAAGCATGATGGAAATATAACAACAAAAAATACAAGCAGTTTAGAGGTTTCCTGCCTAGATCATAGTATCTCTTGTGCTAAACAAAGCAAAGACTCATTGATTTTTAATTTTTTTCCAAAATGTATCAGTTTGCTGCCACTGCCCTAAAGAAACAGGTATTGAATAAGGGTTCTCCCTCCACAGGCTTTCAGATTTGTAAAAGTCTTGGGCTTCTTATGGAACCTGAAGGCAATGGCAGCAGTCTAGATAACTCACAACAGCTCTGCTGTGAGACACTATTTCCGTGAAAGACAACCGAATAAAGAGCCTGAGAGCTCAAAATGCTCCCAAGAGACCAAGAAACCTGACAGTGCAGCAACCTGCTGCAACCAAGAGCTCGGGAGCACATCAGCTGAGCAGCAGCCAGACACACACATCTGATGGCTGTTCAGCAAGAGGGATATTATGGAGGCCTTCACACAGCATCTTGAGCTCGTTCATCTGTACAGGAAAGCGTGTGCAAGCACACGTTCTCTTGTGGTGTGAGAGAGACACTTTTGAAGTCTGCTGGCCCTCTGAATAAGCCATGCCTCAATAACATCTATTTTTGGGATTGCACAAAGAGGTAGAAAACCCTTCTAAATATTTGAGGGTTGTTCTTTAGTTACAAAAGCATTACATCCCATGCAGATTTAGAGAACTGATACAGTTTTGATTGCACTTGTTTGCTTAACTTGTGAATAAGAAAAAAATATTAACATGTAAAAAAATCAGTCATTACTCAGGTGGCTGTAAATATGCATTATGAGCATTTACCATTATGAGTATTTACCTTTAAAGAATTTTAAATTGAAACAACAGCACCAAAACACTGGTAGGAGAGAAGGAAGGAGAAAAAAAAAAGTAAAAATAGCCACACATGCTTGCTGAAGGGAAAGAAAGGCTAAATTCTCACTTACGCAGAAGTCCCTTCATACCACTCTGGAAGGATAAAGAGGCTTTCAAGCAGATGTAAATTACACTCAGCTGCCTTTAAAGCCCCATTTTCACTCAGACTAGTTTAAAGCTACTTTGATGCCAATTAGAGTCCAACCTGAATTGTTTATGTGGCACTCGTGCAGAGCTGAGAGTGTAGTTGATAGTTAGGAGTGGAAGTATTCAGACCCTAATATTGAACTCTTGCTACAAGATCATTTAACTCAGACTTACAAAAGGAAATTATTGTAAAAAAAAAAAAAAGGACTTCCTTTGTAAATAGTTAAGAACCCCAAAGAACAGTCACAGATAAACTAAGCGCCATCTGGCTCACATTACCACTTTTTTGCCTTCCTTTTCCCTTCCACCATTTTTAATTTTAAGCCAAGACAACAATTAATGTCATTCTCAGGAATGGTGCAGTGGAAGAAAATGTCTGTGATGAAGGGAGAGCACAAGGCAGGGAAAACTTTGGCTGAATAATGCAACAATTTTATCAATAGAGTGGCACTACCTTGGCGGAAGGAGAATTCTAGGTAAAATAATTAAGCAGTGGTTCATTTTTAGTTTAAAAATAAATAGGACAGCAAAAGAGAAGCATTGTGGCTACACTGTGGGCCACTCTTCCCCAGCTTTGTGGACTATTCCCATGACAGGAACTCAGCACACTCCCTTCAGGCTTTTGCCACTACAACACTGGCTGCAGTGCCTTCACCTGACAATATCTAAGTTACTCTTTCTCAACAAGCTGGGGCTTCACAAGAAGACTAAATCATCCAAGAGTCATCCAAGAATATTTTTTCTAGGTAGGTTCTTCAGTAGGTGAAGCGATCGCCACTCTTATCTGACCATGAGCAATCCCATCAGAAAAACAACCAGAAGCAAAGTAGGTTGCAAGGTTATCCAGAGCTTCTGCTTGAAAACAAGTGCTCAGATTGAGACAACATATTCCTTACTCGTACTTCCTCCAGAGGGGAAAAAGGGTAATGGCAATGGCCATCTGGAAATAAATGTTTTTCTGTTTTCATCTATTACTGATTCATATGCCCACATCTGCCAGACACCTCCCTCTCAGCTGGCTACTGACCCCTCAGGCTGCTTGGATATGATGAGAGGTGAGGTGTAGGCACCTTTTAAAGGTTTTGTCCAGAAAGGATCTCCCTCAGCCCTAGACATGTGCTTTCACAGAACGCTTTCTCTTGCCAGGCATACCCTGGGTCTGCATCAATACCAGCCTCTGCTGAGCTGAGAGGCAAATTAACAAAGCCAGAGCACATCCCCAAGGCATCATTGGCTCAGCTGGCCACAGACACTTTCAAAACTCTATCCAGGAGGGCTTTCTTCCCAAAGTGGCTAATTAATCAAAATAAATACCTGCAGTCAGGAGTCTCCCTCCAACCCCTCCCATACTCTCTTTAATTTGTACAGAGAAAGCATTTCCAAGACCTCTCAATTTGTTGCTGGGTAAACAGCTGCAACATCGCCATGAAGAACAGTGTCTCCTCTTTCTCTTTTGAGGGCATCTGGTGTACAAAATAGCCATTCATTTTTTTTATCTGTATTTTTTTAATTCTACCAGCACCAAGAAGTTTGGATTCATCTGCAGCACCCTGCTCATCCTATTAATCAGTATGGCAGATTGCTTCAAAACTCTAGGGCAGAACATCCCTTTGCAGACCATGACCACCAAGATTAGCAGAGAGTGGCTCCAGAAAGAAGAAAGGAGGCTGAGAGAGTGAAGTCCAGGTTCCCACGGGCCACCACATGCAATAGGAATTCCCATCTATTGGAGGTTCCTGGAAGTGTTACTGCTTCTTGTCCTGTTTTCTGGGACTCCTGCAACCATCTTCCTCCTTGCATGTGGTTAGATTTCCTCCCTTTGATGGAGCAGATGGCACCAGAGCAAATATCACCGTGTACAGGGCATTCTGCCTCCAAGGGAGGCACAGATACTGCATAGCAGAGCATTTCCTGTATGGGATGGAGCCACCACTGCCTTCCATGCACATACTTGATCAGTCCCTCCCTTATTATTCAGAGAGCAGCTCTCTCTTTCCAGAGGGATATCCAGAGACAGAATTACACATCCCACCTAAAACTTCGAGTTTGCATCTGTGCCAAGCAATCCCTGTGGAATTTTTTTTTTTTTTAGAGCCTAATTTAGAAGTCACTACTATAAACTCACTTCACTTCTAATGCACTCCTGGCTCTACACAGACCTCTCCCAGGTGTAGGATATCCAGGCTGGATGACTCCAAGTCGTGGAGTGATTCCATGGCATGAAGCCAGCATCTGGAAGAATCTGAAAGACCTTTGAGTGTCGCTATTTGTCTTTTCAAGCAGAAAACCAATCCTTTATCTTAATATCTTGTATAATAGTATTACTTTGTAATAACTAACTGTCTTCAAAATTGCACCATTGAATATATTTCCCTTTTGTCTTAATTTCTCTTAATTGTCCCCTATTCCCTCATGAATTTGGAATCTATCACACAAAAAAAAACCCCAAAACCACAAACCCCAAATCACAGAAATTATGCTTATGCAGCAAAAACATGTCTGCTGGAAAAAAACAAGGCAAAAAGCCCAGTTTCATTGGTTTATAGAGAAATGAGTAAGAGAGCAGTGGCATAAATATTTGAAAGCTCTTGTTTCCCAATCAGAATGCAACTCAGATGCATAAGGATTAAGCTCTGGTTGACTGCTACTTGAGGTGCATTAATACAGCTACTTAAAACTGAGTAAATCCATCAAAGGCAAGGTTCCTCTGTTTGAAGTCAGACACACAAGTATTGAGCAGCATCAGCTCCTAGTTGCCATGGCATGAATGACACACCAATGTCCCCACACCATTAATAGCAACACTCAAGAGCTTGCTGGGTTTTTCTTCAGAAAACTCGAAATGGAAATAGAACTTCTCAAACTCTTTTTAAGGCCCTTTCCCTCAGTTGCTCACGTCATGATGAAGAACCAACCTAAACATACAGAGTAAACAAAGAATAGTAGGGAGAACCCAACTTTGGCCAGATGAAGCTAAACATATGATTATTTAATGCAGATTTTTATTTAATACAATTATTAAATAAATAGGTGGCTGTAAATAGCAGTGAGCAGGGCGTGACCCAGTGTGCACACAGAGTACAGAGCAGCTCTGAAAGGTGCTGGGTGAATGAAGAATTTGGTAAACCTCAACCACTCATCT
Organism: Vireo altiloquus; assembly: GCA_013396875.1. Classification (NCBI taxonomy): domain Eukaryota; kingdom Metazoa; phylum Chordata; class Aves; order Passeriformes; family Vireonidae; genus Vireo; species Vireo altiloquus. Next base: position 166,872 of record VZRF01000916.1, read on the forward strand.
AACGATAAACAGACAGCGACTGTGTAGTGGCAAATACACAACTTATTAGAAACCTGCATTCCCATCACAGTACCCTACCTGTTCCAGAAAAACCAGGTGCAATAACCTCCAACAGTGTCAGACCTCCTGAGCATATGACCAGGTATAGAGAAAATACAGCAGGTGGTACCATTCACTAGGAGATGACTTGCCTGGCCATCCCTCTTGACATCCACCAGATCTTCCGTGGGCCTGACACTTGCCCACGTGTTGAGTCTCATCTAACCCCAACACTCAAAGAGGAACATTGACTTCCAAGGCTGCAGGGCAGGTAACTGCCAAAAAGGTCATTCCTCAGAGTCGTCACTCCCCACCCATCCAAACTTTGGGATATTCTTTGGGATTTACTTGGCTTGTATCATTTCGTCAATCAGTTAGAGCATTTGAGGGTTAGAGGTTTTGTCTACTCCTTTTGTTAATTTAAAAAAAAAATATAAAGAGATGATGGGTTTCACTCTTTAGTTATCTATTTACTAGCTACCTGTACCAAGAAAAAAGACACAAACCTTTTAAAATCTCCAAGAGGATTTGGGTATTTTTTTCTTTTGAAGTCTGGGCTTTTCCAGCAGTGGTTTTCCCCTTTCTGAGCCAATTAAAATGGATCTGTTTTGTAACTGATAAGGGTACCTTTAGCACGTGTCCACAACAAGGAGCATTGTGTGCAGTTACAATTGTTTAATAGATGCCCACTCCCAGACAGATGGTGCTTTATCTTCACCCACTTGTCAAGACAGCATAATGCATTGTCCCATCAGGGATTAATGGAAGTGCCACTCACATTAGATGCTAGTTCTGCTACAAGTCTGTTAGAACACTACAGATGCTACAGTTGGTAACTAGCGCTTGAAGCAGTCAGTCCACACTGGAGGAGAAGCAGGACATTCAGAAAACAAGGTGAGGAGCACAATGCAAAAATCTATGCAGAATGCAACCTTGTGGGCAATGGGAAAGAGTCATTTAAAAAGCAAGAAGAGGATGATTTTAAAAAAACCCACAGAGAAACAGTAGAACAAAAAGTGATTACTGAATATTAAAGCAGACAAAACAAAGATCAGGAATCAAGTGAGAGGTTAAAACAAAAGATCCAACACAACAGAGAAAGATCCTTTTCTCCGTAATGATCAGCATATCACATCATCAGAAAATCAGCACTAGAATGGTGTTCACAATAGGGAAGAGCAGCTGTAATACAGGGCAGAATGTAGGCAGAGTGAAGGTACAGTATTCTACAGTTCGATCTTTCCTCACTGTGTAGCCCGAAGCTTTATTACCTTATTTTAAAAAAAAAAAAAGNTAGAGTAGGTAGAGTGAAGGTACTTTTCTCACTGAGTAGCCCAAAGCATTATTACCTTATTTTTTTAAAAAAAGTGTTTAACATATTAAATAGGTACACAGTTGAGAACTGACTATTAATGAACATATAATTCTCAAAATTGATTCCAAGATACATACTCCAAGAACAATTTGCCAGGAGACATCTGCATAAACACTATGAAAAGCAATTCAGAGATAAGTTTTCAGCTCTCTCATGGAGGCTCTCTTTTTGGTTTAGTTACGAGATTTGAGATTTAAGGCTAATTCGAGATGCCTCCACACATGCAGTCTCAGTGGACTGAGACCTTCTATGCTCTAAAGAGCTTCTGCTGCAGCACTTTTATCACATTTTCCTTTTAGTACTGTGCCCATTTACCATGGTCTTTAGCTGGCATAGTGGAATAGAGGAAATCCAAGTATTGGACCCCTGTATCTGAAAAGTCACTGGGGACTGGGAAATCTTTTGTGCTTGAGAGAAGCTCCCACATATTTACATGGATGACAAGCCTAGTTAGATACTCCATGGTCACAAAACTTCTGATAACTGGCACTATCATGTGACTAATTGGTCAAGGCCTTTCACTGCATTTCAGAAGAGGTTGTTTGTGAGAGAAAGGGAAGAGAGGCAAGGAAGAAGAGACTATTCAGAGATGCTGATCAAACCTGAAAAGCCAAACCATGGCAACAGATGGTAGATGGCAAACAGGAAGGTTTTGTGAAAAACTAGAATAGTATAAAAATAGTGGAAAGAAGGAAAGCATTCTGTCAGCATGAAATACTAACCTTTAAAAATACACAAGGAAATGCATACACACCGTCTGTTGCTCCATTAATAGATAAAGATGAACCAATAGAATAAATGCAAGGGAAATGAAAAAGCAAGAGCAGTCTATCACTAACAAGTTTATGCACTGAGATGCAGCTTGAATCCAGGTCCTGAAATAGTATATTAGAGCATAATGATTTCAAATCTCTTCTGAGAGTTGGAGACATGAGGTATACTGTTAACTTCTCACAAGTGTCCTGTACTGCATATTAGAAGCTGTGGTCGTGGTAAAAAGCAGAGGAACTATTAAAAGGAAAACTCCATCTGCTTCACAAAATCAATGAGCTGCAAATCATAAAAATCTAATAGGGTACACCAGGAAATTAAAACTGTATGCTTCTGCCTGTCTCATACTTTTATTTGTCATGGGATCCACTGCTACTAGACATTAGGCATGGACTAGATGGGCCAGATATATCTTTGGTCTTATGTGTTTGTCCATTTTTACGGCTTTCTTTACAACTTTCTTTACTGAGAAGGACTCATCAAGGAGAGGGAGAGGATTGATTCATGACAATACATTTGATATCCACTATACTGGACTAAAAAGCTCTTGGCTGGAGCCAAAGACAATGTAGGTTGATACCTAACTCATCACTCCACACTCCAAGTGAACATAGTTCAGTGACACACTTCCAGGCTCAGACCTCCTTTCGCCTCCATTTGCAACTGTCCTTACTATTCCCATCTGGACCTCTCTCAAGTAATACTTATGTTATTGGCCAGAAAATTTGCTTATTGTGTGACTGCATACAAATTGGATGTCAGAAGAAATTATTTCTTTTTTGGACCAAAAAGAGCATTCCCAGTTCAGAGCCACATGATGGACTTTCTTCTCTCAGTCAGTCTCCCATTTTGTTTGTTCTTCATTCCTTATGCAACTCTGGTAGTGCAATTACCATCCCTTTCGCATCATGTCTCTGCATTTCAGTACCAGTGCAGCCATATATTGATGTACTGTAGATGGACTTAAGTTTACCACGTTATTAAGCAGCTGATCACCACAAACTCCCTCTTTAGTCCATAGGGAAAGATCAGATCCTTCAAGTCTCTTTCAGAGCAAGCATACTGGCATAACCTGCAATTCCTGCTTCTCAAGCCATGAGATTTTTCCACGTGGGAGAGCCTAGCTGCACTAAATTCCATTCTGTCCTACCAAACTGACTTTACTGGTAACCCAAGATAATGTGTGTTCAAGCTTTTAAAACACAATACACTCTCCTCTCAGAAATAAAAATGCTGTCCTATGAGAGTCATGAAAGACATGCTCATCTTTACAAAAAACATGCATCATCCTTTAAGCCACAGATAATTTTCCACAGGTGAAGCTCTATACAGCTGGATGAATAAACTGTAAACTCTTGCAATAGTTCCATCTGACTAAGCAAGATTCATTTTACAATTGACCCAACAACTTCTGTCAGTCCCAATTAAACTATCTAAATGATCAAGCACTAAATGTCTAGGGGTGAACAAAGTTTCATCAACATCAAAGTTTCATTTTTATAAAAACATTTTTCTCCACCACAACTGTGTTAAAACAGAGCTTGCTCACTAGTCTTTGGTCTCATTTTTAATATGCTGTTAATATCTATAAAACAGATCTTACCTTGATCTTCTGAGGAAACCGGTGACCTGGAATAAAACAACAAAATCCAGTCAATCTTTGGTAAAAAAAGGGTCACAAATAAAGTTCAGTCTCAGTGTGGAGAATGGGATATGGATTAATTTGAAATTTTCATTCCTTATTCCTTAGAAGAGAGGACTGAAAGGCATCTGACAAAATAAAAAAAAAAAAAAGAAAAAAAAAAAGAAAAAAAATAGACCTGAACAGGCCATCTAGCAGCAGGTTCTGCAGACCAGAGTGACCATATGGAGCCATGTCCATGAGGATTGATGCCAAAACTGTCTCTAGATACTTGGCAGAAACTCATCTGCTACTGTCACTACCAAGAGAAAACCTCACAACTAGGGGTGGTCAAGGAAATTGCATCTTGGCAGCAACTCACAGTCATTACAGTGGCCTTTTTTTTTTTTTTTTTCCATAAGTTAATGTAGTGCTTAGCATAAAACAGTAGTCATAATTAATAATAATTCACACCATCTTCACAGAAGTAACACAACAGATTGAAAAAAAAGATATGTCTGGACAGATGTAGGTACAGAAAAAAGCAACATAACAGCAGCAACACTAGAGTTATAGGATACCCTAACCAGTGGACTAGGACTCTGATAATGCCCCAGGAGAGTGAAGGGTTATAAAGCACAGGTGACCTCTCAGTGTCCCTGCTGATAAAGAGAAGAACCCCAGTGAATTCCAGGGATTTGTATCACAGTTCCCATCACTAAGGATCACACTCCTCATGGTTTTGGTCACCATCCAGAACAAAGGAACATTAAGAGACTTAAGTGCTGGCCCTCCATTTTTCCCTTGGCTGAAGTTGTGTGGCTTAGCAAAGCTGTACAGCTGAATCTGGGGTGTACCTTCATTATTTGGACCAGACTGGCAGCACACAGCCCAGTGGACTGGACCATTTCTCAGCACTTCCCTGGCATAGATTTCAATTGCATACACAGCCTTCCCACCCAAGCAACAATGAGTTTGTCCCTGCAGTGAATGGGGCAGCCCGTGTTTCCTTTCCAAGATATTTAATTTCACAACAATGTACAAAAATAACAAATTAGAAAAGATTTCAAAATGTTAGTGTTGCCAGCAAACAGATCAAAGCCAACATAAGAAGAGCAACCGCAGAGGGGTGAAGGGAAAAGAAGGAACAAAGGGGAAAAGAGCACATGTATATTTAACTGAATCAGCAGGGGCTGAGGGCTGGAGGGGGAAAAAGAAGGAAAGGAACTCTGGGTTAAAGGAATAAAGGGGCTGAGGAAGGAACCATGATCTCATTTCATAACAAGGGCTTGAAAATGAAGGTTGAGGGATTATAGAACATCAGAAGCAGATATGCAAATTTTGCTGGCCAGTCTTCGCGTACGAAGATCCGGGGGAGGCCTCTTTCCTTTCAGACCTCCCAGCCTGCGCACTGGATTTTTTAGGTGAGACACAGGGCGCGCAGATCTGAGCCCACCCTTTCATCCCGAGGTTCAATCTGCCGGGCCAAAGCGATTCTGGACAGTGGCAGCTGAGGTCCTCCTCAGGACGTAGGCAGATTGCCCCCTTGCAGGGCTAACGAGCAACTGCCTGCCCGGGGAGAGCCTGGCCAGGACTCGAACCCTCGACTCCTGGGCCTCGGCAACTTGCTATGCCGTGTGCATATCCACTACACCACCAGACCCTCCCAGATATGCAAATATGTAAATGCAAACAGGAAAAATTGAAAGAAAAGAAGGAAGCATTCCTGCCAAAGTATGTAAATTTTTTTGCAGTAAAAAAGAGAGAGATTTGCAAATAAAGAGAGGAAAGAGTTAGAGCGCAGCTGGAGCAATGGTCACTGTGAAAGGAAAAAATTTGATTGCCTAATTAGGATTCTGACTGCACAAGAAGCCAATGTGCCTGTATGGATCAGAATTAATTAATCCTCTACTCCCATTAAAGGCTCTGATTGCTGCTGGACATCCTAAGCATATATCCTGCTCTGCTGCCAGCCAGGCCAGCTCTGGGCTCACCCTTCAGCCATGTGTGTGGAAACACAGCAGGAATGCAGGTAACCCAGAGGATTTAGCAGGCAACACTAGAACTCTCCTGCTGCTTTGACCAGTTAGTTACAGACTTTTGTCCTTAACTCCTAGCAGAAACCCTTCTGAAGATCAAAACTCAACACACTGTGTTTCCTACGAGATTAAACAGTGCAGAATGGGTCATATCAAGAGGTGAAAATTTTTAGATACTTGAAAATATTTTTACACGCAAGAGTCATATCAGGTTCCTTAGCTCACATATCCTGACTCTCCAGTCATTGCTAATGCAGTATTCCACTGCATCAGCAGAGTTTATTCCTCTGTTTTGTTTCTTAATTGCCCAGTTTCATCACCCTTCAGTTCCTTATTTGAAGCAATAAAATGAACATTACAGATTATCCTATAATTTGGCTCTTCTTTATGCTTGGTAAAACAGCTGTCATTAGTTTCTTAAAGCATCAACAGAAGAGACACTATTTCAATACCAATGACTTCTCAATTAAAACACTGATTGAAGGGAAGGATGGAAAATATTTTTATGCATATTTTGTGGGCCTAAAACTAATATATATTTTTCAAAATATTACTGTCATGTTGTTTTGTTGCATACCTTGAATACAATGCCTGTAAGAAATTTAACATTACTACTGATGCTACTATCAGCATTTTGTTTGAAAGGATCCATCAAGCAACTGTGTTGCTGAGAAAACAAGGTTTATATAACCTTATTTATATCAATTTCATCAGGTTTATATCAGTATCTTGATGTGTATATATGCACCTCTCTGTCTCACCCTGATGAACTTTGAGCTTGTTGGCTCATTTCATGCGTTGTTAACAGAGGGGTAGAGAGTCAATTCCTGCTCTCACAAGGGAAAACAATAGCACAAGCTCAACTTTTCTGATGTAGCAGCAAAGCCACAAAGAAGGGTTTTGAATATCCCAGCCACAGGAAAAGCCTCAACACGAGCTTCCACCACTGGAGATACCAAAGTCTCAGCTGCAGCAAACTGGGCTTCCTTTGTTCCACTACTGACACCAAGTATTTTGGCAAAGAGCAGCGAGGACTTTCAGCATCCTCCTACCTTTCCAGGCCACTCAATTTAGCAAGGGGGAGGCTTTCCCAACTGCTTGAGTCCTATCCTAACTGCACCGAGGGGAGTCTTGTTCGTAGCTAGGACGGAAGGAACCGAGACTGCGGAAATGTGTTGGGCACTGGGTGCGCTGACTCGCCCGCCCCACGCTCATGACATGGCTCTGAGGGAGGAAAGAGAGAAAGCCTAATGGCCTGCTCTCAACCACATGCACTCACTCCACAGCCACAGGGGGCTTTCCTGACAGGCAAAAAAAATCCAGTAGATGCTCATATTTCCGGTCACACATCTTTCTCTCGGGTCTGCAGGAAGTGTGAGGGATATGCTGTGGCAGCACTGGTCACCAGATAGGTATCCCAAGAAGGGAGGATTCTCATCTGCAAACATCCACACAGGAACCATCTGTCGAGTGCCTGTCAGCTACCCTCCCAGTATGATCCTTGCTGTGTGTTTTACTCTCATAAAAAAGCAAGTTATCATTTTCACAGCCTCCATGCCTTAAAAAAAATTAGACACAAGTCAGAGATACTTCAGGAAAACTAATATACTGTCAAGATATGTGGTCTCACCTGGGTCAAAACACTTTGCCAAATGACATCTTGAAGAGATTTTCATTTGGTTAAACAAAACAGAAAAAATCTTCAGGAAAAGATTCAGGCACTGCAATATCCTGTTCTTGGCCATTTCAGAACGGAATAACTTTTTTCTTTATATATATACACACATCAACTGGATTTTTCTTCTGATTTTATCTTCGTGTAAAATTAACTTGTAGAAAAAGAGTCACCATCTCCCCAAGAGAGTAAAGGCATGCCAGATTGTCTGTGACTGGCTACATTTCCAGAGTCACAAGATTCAATTAGCTCTTCTACCAACAATGATATTTATTTTCCCAAGCATAAATGAGACAGGGAAGCCTGATTTCACATATTTTTGCCAAAACCTTTAATCTGACTTTCCTCCTGCTCTGGTTTAACAAACAGCTATTGTTGTAGCAGATAGTTAAAGGAAAGACAAATATTTCTGTGATAGGGAAGAGGACTGGAAGGCAGGAGGAGGAAAACCATGTTATCAAGAAAGATCTTATCACTTCTGTTTGCTTTTCGTGCTCTTCATAGCCCTCCTTTCTTACAGGTCCTGCAGCATTTTTCTCCTGATGCGGAGTGGCAAACTCGGCTCAGAGGGATACAGGACCTGCAAGCCTCAGCCTGCAAGGGGAAGCTGCTCAATGTCTGTTCTGCCACCCCTTATGCAACCAAAGCAATACCCTTTGGGCTTAATATAAAATCCACAAGCATCTTCCAGAAATCAAAAAAGGCCATAAAAATGGTGTAAAAAAGCCTGGTCATACATGCACTAGATGCATCCAGCAAATTGGCATACTTACAATATTGAGGCATGAGACTTGCCCACATAAAACCATGACAGGCCTCCAAGTTCACAGTCTGATCCAAAGCTCACTGGAACTTTTCCACTCACTCTTACAGGGTTTGGATGAATTGATGCAAAAATCTAATCCTTGGTATAGCCAAGGCAGCCTTCAGTATCCTACAAGCCTCCCTCAAACAGCCAAACAGTCAGAGCTGTTTCCAGGTGCACTCTCCAACGTGCAAGCACTGGATTTGTTCAGCACTAGATGGGTGGAATAAGGAATATTCATTTCTAAGGAGGGAAGTGCAGGGACTGTCACAATTTTGAGCCTAGTCAACTGAGACTTAAGAACCTAGAGATATACAGCCAGCCTCCAGGAGATGAATTCTAACAAAATTTCAGCAAATGGGTGCATTATTCATGAAGACAAAAGTCTCAGGAGAAACAAACTTGGAGCTGATGTAAAGCAGCTATTTTAATCAATAAACCTGTAGCAGTGCACCAGGCCTATTTAAAACCAGCCACTTAATATTTAAAGGCCAAATAACAATCTCTATGCAGCAATTCTGCTGGGGTTTATGACCATTCCCCTTTTTTTTTGTTTAAGGAATGCATTTCTACAAATTTTCTAATTCAGTCTGACAACAGCTGCCTGTGATGAGGGGAGAGGAAGAGCTGTCAAATTAAACCCGTTCCTTCTCATTTTACATGTACAGCTCTTCAGAATCAAAAGTGGCATCCCTGTTGGGATTTATTCACATATTCCCTGATTGCAAATGGAGAAAAATTTTAGCACATCAAGTATTTTTAAAATATAGGTGAGGAAACCCTCTCATTCAGCAATTTGTATCAATACCTCTGGGACTGTGAGTCCTCTGCAATCCCAGTGGCAGACACTGCATCATTTTACTGGTAGAAAGGCAGAACTGCTTGCTTTCCTGGTCCCTGACCAGATAATTCTCAGTCTGAGCATCACCATTTTCTGACATGGCACTTGATGAGAAATAAAAGCATAAGAATTACTGAGAGCTTCCCCACCCTTTCCCTTTGACCCTCTCGCTTCCCAGATCACCATGACTATCAGAGACTGGAGAAGTACAGCAAGTCAGCAAGTTCAGCAAAGGCAAATGCAAAGCCCTGAGTTTCAGGAGGAGTAAACCCATGCAACAAGACAGGCTGGGGGTCTAGCAGCTGAAAACAGCTTTTCAGAAAGGGTGCCTGAAGATAGCAGAGTACAAGTTGAACATCTGTCAGCTGAGTTCCCTACAACAGCAAGGGCTGATGACACGCTAAGCTCTATTTGCTAGATCATAAAACAGAAGTAAGTGATTTTTGACCCTCTACTCTGTGCTTGTGAGACTTCAGGACAAGACAGACATTGACAAAGTGGACTGGGTTCCAGAAAGGGCTGCAGAGATGGTGTGGGCATAGCAGGAGAGGCTATGGAAGTGGAATTCATTGAGTAAGAAGAGAAGGTTTTGGGGAAATCTAATTGCTGCCTTCAACTACTTAACAGGAAAGTATAGAGAAACAGAGACTGCATCAAGAAAGGAGAAGCAACAGTCACAAGCTGGCACATGGGAAATTCAAATGGGATGTTAGGGAAAAAAATTTTACCATGTGGATGATCAAAGAGAAGAACAGGCTGTGTAAAGAGATTGTTGAATCTCCAGTTTTACAGATATTCAAAAATCATCTGGAAAAGGCTGTGAACTTCATCTAGCTGGATGTGTTGTGAAGATTTGTATAAAATTAACTTCAGAGGTCCTTCCCAACCCATGTTTTTTCTGCAATTCTTTAAAACTCTCAACAAAGATTTCTGGTTTTACTACCCCATTTTTCCTGTCATTCTCTCCTCTCAAATATTTCTCATAGACAATGGACATACTGTCTCACACACGTGGGAAAATTCTGACCAGCAATGCACCCTGAATCTAATTCCATTCAAGTTATTTATTAGTTTTCAGAAATCTGTTTGGACATGTCCTGTAACCTGCAACAGCAATCTAGAGACAAACCCTATAGAGATTATTCTTTCCTAATTCTGCTAAAGGAGAAGATCAGTATTCCTTCTAGCATCTCTGTAACTTCCTCCAGCAGTCTCAGTCTCTACCTGCACAGCAATCACTGCCTCAGCCTGTTCACATGCAGTCCAATGTAATTGGTGCTTCTTAGGGAAACCAGGGCAACTCAGATGTATTCCTTGCTGGGTCTCAGGCATGTCAGAGTCCCTTATATTGCCGCACATCTTTTTTCACTACTGTCTAACTTTTTATCTCTTACCACTCCTCTGCCCACTGAGGAGTGTTTTAATGAAGACTTGTAACACCAAAACGGAGCTGTACCTGAAGCTGCACTGACACCCAGAGGAGTTTTCTGGGAATTACTGCTTAAAAAGTGAACAGAACATTGCAACATCAGATATAAACCCAAACATGCCTGGTGTTAATTTTTTAAAAGAGAAGAAGGATAGAGAATTGTTCTATGAAATTCATCTTGGATAAGATGGTTTTACCTCAAAACATGACCTGAGTGAGCTGGCTTGGTATTACTTGAAAAAGAAGGTTATTTCCAAATAAGCAGTAGGATCACTGTAGGATGATCATAGTTTGTTTGGGTTTGGTTTTTTGTTTTGTATTTTTTTTTTTTTAATACTTGACCTTTCTTTCTCTTATCATCACGTGGCACCAAAATATCTCAGTGGAATGCAAGAAAATTATTTCAAAGGGGCCCTTATCCCAGCTTCGCTGAAATGCTATTCTTCCATTTCCAGATTTTAATTAAATCTTAAAAATCCTCGTGGACCTACCTGACAATGTCTTGATGCATTTGGGAGCCAAAAGACAAAGGAAAGGCAGTAGCTGCTGTGGCACTAACCCTAAAAGAAACCAAGATCTAAGCATACCATGTAATGCTTTAGTGAAACAACAAACTGGACGTCAAGGGATTGGATGTTGTTTGTCACAGGTCACTGCTAAGAAGACCTGGAACAGGAGCTAAAGTAGCTACATTTATGCACTTCCTTAGCATTCTACATGAAAATAAAAGGTAACAAATCATCTGGCTTTTCCTCAACAACAAATCAGTGCACTTTTACTTTTTCTGGGATTAAAGATTAAAGGAGAGGCCACTTTGTTATTACTTCAACTTTTATTTAACCCAGAGAAAGAATTTATTTTGCTAAGCACAATGCCATGACAGCCCCACTTTAAGCACCTCAGGTATAAACTGGATAAGACATCTCCATTTGGCCCTCAGGTTAGATGCAGGTGAAGCACATCAGCTGCTTGGTGTCTTGAGATACTACCCAAATGATCTTAGGCCACTTTGAGTTTCTAAACAATCCAGAAGGTACTCTAAATGGTGTGTTTGTTACCACAGTGCAAACCAGTCACTTCTGAAAAATAGCATTTTGTTCCTGAAACACATTAATCCCTCAGAAACAGAGTCTTTTAATCATGTTAAAAAATAAGTGGCCTGAATTTCACAAGTGCTAAGCACTAAGAAACCTTCATTTTCCTGCCATCTTTTGAAAAATAATCTAAAAATTAAAAAATCACCTTATTTAATATGCATAACACGCAGATCCTAAGCAAAGCAGAACTGCTGAGCCATTCATACTCCTGCTATAGACTAATTAATGAAGAATAAAACTTCTAATGGGAGTTTTAGATGCGGTTTTGTGCTGCACTTTTAGATGTCTGGCACAGAAACAGGAGTCAGGGTTACACTGGCTCCAAGCCACCTCTGGCTCTCTGATTTCAGCTCTTGGCACAATTTAGCCAGGTCCATCTGTCCCTGCTTGCCCACGGGCATCAGCACTGCCCAGAACCTCAGCAGGGCTCTGTGTTGTGGCTCTGCTCCCTGTGCATTTCCCTCCCTTGCACGCACACCTCTATGCCAGCACTGCTAAACACTCTCTCTGTCTCCGCTACCAAGGCAAAACTGTGGAATTTAGTGCTCCATCCCTAGTGCAGAGGAGCAGCAGGCAAGCAGGGATGGTTTGAATGGTTTTAAGCTTTCAAAAGTTTCTCTGCTCACCCAAGTCAAAGAGGTGCTGTACCNTCTCTGATTTCAGCTCTTGGCACAATTTAGCCAGGTCCATCTGTCCCTGCTTGCCCACGGGCATCAGCACTGCCCAGAACCTCAGCAGGGCTCTGTGTTATTGCCCTGCTCCCCGTGCATTTCCCTCCCTTGCACACACACCTCTGTGCCAGCACTGCTAAACACTCTGTCTCAGCTACCAAGGCAAAACTGTGGATTTTAGTGCTCCATCCCTAGTGCAGAGGAGCAGCAGGCAAGCAGGGATGGTTTGAATGGTTTTAAGCTTTCAAAAGTTTCTCTGCTCACCCAAGTCAAAGAGGCGCTGTACCTCCTACACCCTAAGCCCAGAGCCAGGGGATTCAGACCCTACACACGAAAGGGAAAGGGCAGCTCCCTGCAGAGCAGCCATGCCAAGACACACAGCCTGGGAAACAATGACTTTTTCAAGCAGCCCCAGTGAAAAATCTTTTTGTTGCATGAGTCAAGGGAAGGCTCATGTCAGAATATCGTTCCCAGCCTCACCCAAACTCTAAATTCTGCAGGTCTAAAATACTCAGTTGCAAACGTCAAAAGACAATCTATTCTCACACAATAATCCTTTTGTCTTTAGCTTGTTGTTGCATGGTATTTTTGACACTTGCCAGTTTTCAGCCACAGCTGAAATACAACCATGAAGATATCTGAAGCATTATGGAAAGGTTTGGCTTTTTTGAGTTTAACAGTCAACTCAGGCAAAGTAGTACTTCTGTGTGATAGTTTAGAGCAGCTATTTTACCAAACTACATTTCTATTCTCTTTGAAAGCCTGTTAAACCAGAACTTAGGAACGTGAACAGGAATATAAATACAGTCTGCATGCATATTATGAGATGTCCAAGTGTGAAAGCTTGAGCACAGTATGTAGCCCAATGTGTGTGTAACACATGCACAAGACTGTGTTTCTTACCCGGGCTCTGAAGCTTGCTAGTTTTGGCTTTGATAAGACAGCTTGGTACGGAGTGAGAACACATTAAGAACCAGTCTCCTCTCCAAGCAGATGGCAGCTCCTTATGGCAGGGACAGAGCACATGGACACAGGCTTGCTATTCCTGTGCAACGCTCAGAAAACTAGGACTGGCAGGTTTGGAGTTTGGTTTTTGTTGTTTTGGTTGTTTTTTTCTTACTTCAGCTCTTACAGATGAGTAAGAAGTACACACAAATACAGACACACATATCTGAAACCACAAGGTACACAACTTTTACAACCTTAACTGGATTGTAAGTCTGCCATGCTGGAGAATATTCAACCTATATTTATAACAGTGCTTAAAATATACCCAGAAGAATATATCTTTCTGTCAATCATCCTTTGTCACCCCAGTAAACCCATCCATCCCCTTTTCCAGTGCCTTTAATGTCACTGGGGACTGTAGGTCTGCTGTTTCCACTCCATAAAGCTGGAGAGAAGGATAATGCACATTCTACAGTGGCATTGTCAGATCCACTCTCACTACCCTTCCCCTGCCAGGTACAGTTACCACATGTCCAATGCTTGTGGGGAAAGCAGTAGGGCCTAAAAATTAAATTATCAAATGTCACTTTCTTTTACCCAGACAAAAAGAAAACAAGATTATGAGAAGTTATTCTCTTGATATATTCCTGTCTTCTTTGCTGCAAAGCTGTTTTACTTCTCAGTGAAGATTCTGCTTTGCAAACAAAGAACTAAAAGCAGGTAAGGATGGAAGCAAAGTGGAAAAAAGAACACAATTGTTAAAAAAAAAAGAAAGATAAAAGAGATTCTACTGCTTCAGTCTTGGCTATCAGCCAGAGAGTGGAAAGCAGATTTATAGCTGTTAGGGTAAACCACTTAAAGAAAACCAAGGCACCCAGCTATACATACTCTGACAACATAATTTTTTATCCTATAAATGCACTCCAAAATAAAAACTTACATTCCATGAGGAAAACTTGGCTTTGTCCCTGTATCTACTGGAAATATTCAGAAGGCATTTTCAAGCTAAGTGGTAGCTGACTTTTTAACATTCAGATAAGACAGTTCCTTCGTCAACTACGTGTGCATTCTGTTGCTTGAAATTGCCCCAAGGACAGGAGGAGAGCTGGACTGCTTGCATTTCCCTTTTGGAAAGTAGGATGCCAGTCAAAAAGCAAGATCTCTCTGAAGAAGCCAATTTGTAGTCCCACCGTGTGTGGGAGTGTTTTGCATGTCACTGTCTGTCAAAATAATTTGTCAGCAGGGTGAATTTCCTCTGCTGTGCATCAGGTGTTGAGATGCCACAAAAGTCATTAAGAGGGGGCAGGTTGGTGAGAAAAGAGGAAGTTAAAATCCCACCCAATCCACTCTGGGGAGCTAAATGCTGAATGATAAAATGTATTAGTAATAAGTACCGATGAGGGAAAAAAAAACACTGTAGAGGACACAGTACAGGATGTGCTCTATTTCTGCCACCTATCGAAGGGGCAGATGCACAAACCCACCTCAGATGTGCCTACTGTTATATAAAACCCCTTAGTAACTGGGTGCCTCAGCAGCAAAGGCTGGAGACCTCATTCTTGAAGAAAACACACGCTCTTTGCATTACAGTCACATACACAAATAAGGTTATAGACATGCAAATCTAAACCAAATTCTGATTTCTTCTTTTCCCAATTATGGTTAACAAGAGCAGAAGCGGAAGCTGTGTCTTAAAGCTCAGTATTACTGGTCGGGGGTTGTCAGGATGATGTGTAAGTACCAATTACTAATGACTGTTGCAGAAAATTTTAAGAAGTAAAACCTACGAATTTTCTACAGTCCAGTTCTCTGTAGATAAGGCCAGATTTGACAGTAGTGGCATAAAAATTCTACTAATCAAAACAAGAGAAGAGATGATTAAATAAGGTTTTGCCTGTGTGCAAAAGGTGACACCAGAAGCTGCTGAAAGTTTGTGCTGAATAATTTCCAGAACCATCTGATTCTCACTGTTTGCAAAGGTCCCTCAGGCCCAGCGGGTGCAATCACCACAAAGTTGTGGCTCACCCCTGACCTAGCAGGGCTGTAGATGGCAACACTTTCCCTCATCCTGCTTTTGTTCCTTCAGACATCAGAACTAAATGCCAGGATCTTTCCATGCTCAGAACCATCCCTGAGATGATGCCATTCCAGTTGAAGTAGCACAAAGCCTCTTGAATCCTGATTTGAGAGCATCTGTTCTCATGTTTAACCCACTCAGGATAAACCAAGAACATATCTCATGCAGGCCACTCTTTGCAAAGATATTTTAGTATGAACATTCCTCTCCATCCTCTCTTATTTTAAGGTTGTTTTCCTCTCCCAACTCTGCCTTTCTTCTACAGTTGAGTCAAGGTAAGTCTACTAATCAGACATAGCCAGGAGTCCCCAAATAATTATTGCATTTCTCCCCACTGAAAATCTCCCAAAACAATGAACATGGCTAAGAACTTGATGTATACAAAGAGAAATTATATTTGCAATGGAATCTTAAAATACATGACACTGTTTACCACACCTGTGCACTTGACTAAAAAACTTAACAGGTGCCATCCTTGCCAAAAAATTCTTCATAAGTAGGGGAAAGGGAAGATTTGCAGCAGTGACTGAAGGAAGTTTACCTAATGGTGGATAAATTGTAGCCTCTATCTGGGATATGTATAATTTTATGCATTGTCATTGCATCATGCTGACAAATAGTAAAAGCTTCCAAAATACAGGACCAGACTCCACATCAAAATGTATCACTTTTTCACACTCAGTCTCACTTAGGGAAATTTCTTTCCCTCCAAACAATTTCTTATTCATTTGCTATATTATTATAATTTACTTTTCTTTGCTTTCTTCAAATATCTTTCCCTATTTAACCCATATTTACCTTCTTCTGAATAATTCTAAATCCTCTTCATAACACTTTCCCTCTTCTTCGAGTCTACATCTTCCCTTCCACTTCCCTTCCTCCTTTTTGACATCACCTCCTGAGCGAGAGGCAGAGAGTTGCTTTAGGCAAATCTCTCATGCTCCACTTTCAGGTAGTGAGAGAGAGATGCCTTACAAGCTATTTGTAAAAGTATCTAAGACAACAGAAGAGAAAGAAAAAGGAGAGTTGAGCAAAAAACAGACACTTGCACTCTGTTATATTCGAGTTCTATTATAAGGACTACACAAGAGTGTACAGTAAAGGTGATGGTGATTTATGCCTTCACTAAAATGAGATTTGTTTGAAAACAATCAGTACTCATGGAGCCTAATCTGCAAAATGGGAAGTAGTTCTTACAGGTGTACAAATACCTGATTAAGACATATGCACTTCACTCTTGCAATGTAATTTTATAAATGCAGCTTGAACTAAATCTAAACCTGAAAATTAATTCAGATTTTGCTATCAAAAACACAAGGGCAGACTACTCTGCCTATTTAGGAGCTGATTCTGAGTTTTCCAATGCATTTTTTTGGGGGGGGAAACCCTTGAATTTCTCAAGTCCTTACCAACCTTTGATGTTTAAATGTTCACTGTCACTAGGCAGTTCCTGTTCTGAGTCATCTCTATATTTTCCAGACTTTCACTAAATGAGTATTCTTTCTCCTTTCTACATGCAGACTTGTATCCCTAAAGCTCTTCTCATCTTGTAATACACAAAGATTTCTCTTTAAAAAATACACTAAACCACCTCATAACATCTGCACTGTCACACTGATTTCCTGGGCAACAATCAGATTCTTGTGGCTGAGTCAAACACTTGGCATTTAGCCTTTTTCTTCTTCCCTCTGAGAAACTAGGTTGTTATTCCTTCATAAAGCAATGCCTGGATGGCATTACTAGCTAATTAATGTCTATTTAGTGGAAAGGGCTGCAGCCATCTTCCAGCACCTACAGGCGTTTTTTCCTCCTCTCCCTGACAAGACCAGATGGCATCCTGGCCAACCTTCGCCCACCCTTCACGAGCCATGCACTCGACTCAGGATCTGCAGCCAGCAGCTTGGGAAACACATTACCATCACAGCTGGACACATGCTAGAAAAGTGCTTGTTACTGCCCCAAATAGTGGGAAAATTAATGACTTCAATTAAACGATGTAGATTAAACCTCTACCACGGTATCATCACCTTTTCATCTTTGTATGCTGTTGGGGTTTTTATTTTATCCAATTTTCCAGCTCTTGTCACACAACAGGGTGACAAACATAACTAAGAAGAGAAACATGTGGCCAACAACAAACACTTACAGCAGGCTATGAGGATTTCTGCATCTCACTGCACCATTTAATCACAGGATGAACCCACTCATGTACAAAGGAAGGGTCCAGTTACCTGTTTCAGTGGAGTCAGACCAGAATATTTAATTTTTTTCAACATTAAGCACCTCTAGTCCTAGTAAATTGTCTTCCCATTTTATTTTGGGGTTTTTTTTTATGCACTGTTCACACTAATTGATGTTCCTATTAAACTACAATCAGCTCCAGCTCCTAATTACTGCATCGAGACACTGTTTGATGTCCTGTTCAATTCATCACAGATGAAAGAGCCATCAAAAAAGGAACAAAACATGAAATACCATTAATCAACAGCTACCTGAAAATAACATGAAGCTCAGTTAATAGAAAACAAAAGCATAATTTTTTCTCTCAGAAAGACCCCTGTCTCAAAACCATTATATTCACATTATGCTTTAACCAAATAGCTTGTGATCTAAAGCAACACCTAACATTATAAATATTTTTAGATCACATATTCTGTTCTCTGCTTTCATTTATTGAAATAATATAAGGGATCATTCTACTTCCATACTTTGATTTTTTAGCCACATTACTCACATCAGAAATAACAACTTCATCTTAAAGAATTTTTTATATATGTGTATATATATATATGCATATACACATATTTATATGTGTGTATAGAGTGATGACAGATGCACTTGAAGCATCCTGAAGCTATGTGATGACCAGCTGTGGTTTAATCTGTTCCTAACCTGAAGAGGTTCACTCAAAATCCCTGTTTAGGAGAAAAATGGCCTCTGAGAAAGTGCTCCCAGTGAGTCAACTACGACACTTTCTCTCACACCAAGTCTCCTGTCACTTGCCCTAGGCTACAGGATAATGCATTTTGAGCTGTACAGTATTTCTGACTAGATATAAAACATCAGATGCTGATGACTCTTAAAAGATCCATGAGAGTTCTATTTATAGGAGGAATTGTCTCCTCTGTTTTCTGCCATATTTCTGTTAAGAAATTTTGCTGAAATCCTATTTTCAAGTTTTAATTGAAAAATAAGTTCTGAAGCGACAAATCTCTGCAAAGAACCCAAGAGCAACTTCAGTTGCCAAAATACAATAGTGCTTTCTAAATTACTTATTTTCTTCTTTGAAGTGCCATGTTAGAAAGATTTTTTTAGATTGCAAAGTCAAACATCCAGAAGCTTGGAAATCTGGGATCTCACACCATTGAGCATCATACTGCTCACTGTTGCACTCGAATGTTATGACAACTTGTAGTCACATTGCCACTCTCTATTTTCTTCTACTGGACTCTTTCCTCTGTGTTTAAGTAGAAACCTGCTTGTTATCATCCTGTATATGTAGTGCACAGCCTCAAGATTTATTTCTTCCACACTGCCAAAACTGTGCACAGAATGAAATGTGATTAATGTCCTGCTAAGCATCTCTGACAGAGTCTACCCATAGTATCCAGGTTTCTCATGACCATGAAATTTACCCTCCCTGTGCTCCTTTAAGGTGAGGTTGCAATATTATCTGCATTCTGCAGCTGGGAAAGCAGGCAGAAACTTTCCATTCATTTTAGTAATACAACCTGAGGCAACAAAAAACCTATTTCTCAGTTTCCAGCCCTCCACATTCCTTCAAAATCTCCTTGTAATGGCCTCCCAGTAACCAAACCTACTTCACAGTGGGCATGCATAGAAAGAGGAGCCCATGGCTAACTGGTCACTTGGAAAAAGTTTGTTGTAAATCTTTACCATGCAGAAATTCTATCACGGATTCTGCAAAGAGAAGCTGGTCCCACAGAGTATCATTCAACTGTCTTAACTGTAATAATACCTTGCTGCTTCCACTGAGTCCCCTGACTCATTTACCATACACCTTCCACCTTGGTAGCAAGTCAGGCAGCGTCTAAACATATTTCAGAGATTGCCCACCTGTGTAATAACCTGCACAAACACAGAATTCTGTATTCTGGAGAGAATCAGCCACAGACCCTTCCCCCACGCCCCTAGCCTGTCTCATTTGCCTCTTACCTGTCTGTGCCACATGCCCTCCTCCTTTTCACTATTCCCACTCTGACTCCTCCGACACCTGCTTATCCTCTGTGCCCTAACCAGCTCCCAGCCTTTAGCCCTGTTCCCCGAGTTCTTGCACATCCTCCCTTTTTCCTTCTTCTGCTTTGACTCTTGCAACCTCTTTTCCTTGTTCCTTCATCCACCTCCTGACCCATCTCCATTTGACCATGACTGCTGCATCCCTTTTCTCCTTGCCACTGGAGATCATCTGGTGAGCAGCATGGCCCCACTTCCCTCAGCTCTGTGGGCAGGTCAGCAACCAGAATGGAGCACAGAGGAGCATAACTCCTCTGTGAGCATGTACAGACAGGAGCTTTTGAAAGTAAAGCTCTTGAATCTGAGGTGTCTCCAAAGTGCATGAACAACCTCATCAGCAGGGCAAAATCAGGGGCAATTTTCAAGACAGCAGAAGGAGTCTCCCTGGTATTATGATGACATTTTACTAAATGTCAAGCTTCCAAAATTTCATTCCAAGGAAGTTCATTCCACTACCAGCATTAGCACATCTCAGGAAAGAACCACTGGATTTATTTATTTGAAAGAAGGTCATTTAAAGGAGCACATTTCCCATAAATCTTGTCTTCAGAAAGAACTGGCTTTTTTGTTAAAGTTTTTACTAAAAGAAAAAGAATCAGTCATAGACTGAGTCTTAGCATGAAAAATTTCAGCCAAATCAATTAAAGTTTAGAGAAGCTGTAAAGAAAACAATTCCTTATAGCAGGCAGTGACAGGGACACTTTACTCTGAGCAATGCTACTGGCTTACCTTGTACTTAATAAATCTACCAAATGTAATTGTTACAGCTAAGCAAACATTTCCACTCATGCTGATGTAAACAAAATCATTCTTCTTATCATTTAGAAATTAGTCCACATGTTCTCACCATCTCTCCTCACTGCCTAAATCTAAGTATCATTTTTCTCACAGCTTTGCCAGCTCCAGATTTTGGACCCTGCCTTTCCATTTCCAGTGGAAAAATGAACCTGAATTCACCATTCTTCACTTTGCAAGGAGTATCAAGAACTGATCCAGAATCCCTCAGGGAGAAAACCAGGTGATTGTCTCCTGGCAGTGCTACCTTGATCACCCTTTCTTGCCAAGACATCTCCTCCTGACAGCAGTTTCCAGTTAGCTGGAAAGTTTACAGGTGGTGGCCTCATGGCTGCACAGCCTGCCTTCTGCACTGCACCTGTGCTGGAGCTGTAGGCTCTGCCTGCCCTGTACCTTGCAGCCCCCTCCCGCACACATCCTGACAGAAAAAAAATCTGAAAAAAGGACCATATTGTCACTATTCCTTATTTTTCTATACTAAGTTTTAAAATCTGCCCATAGGGCTGCTGATTCAGAAGAACTAGAAACACAATTATACATTATATATACTTGGTGGGGAGGGTTGGAAGGAATACAAACCCAAAACACAAATGACATTCAAAGCCACCAACAGAGTTCTGACAGGTGTTTCCCATCAATCTTTTGTAGTGATCCACCTATGCTTTTGAAAATCTAAAGTGAAATGACCAAAAAGTTGATAAAGACTTCTAAAATAGGTAAGCAGAATAAGAGATATTTTTAAATAGATCTGAATATAGTAGATAATCCTAAGGTAGTAAAAATTTCTTTTATGGGGGAACTATCAGAAAGAAAACCACTGTACAGCTGTCCTACATGGTTCAAGGTTATATGAAAACCAGTGCCTACATCTTTGACAATAAGCAGCAGTTCTAGAGGTTTCTGCTTTGTCACATTGCATCAGAGCTACCTTGAGGGTGAATGCTTTGACTTTTCACCTAACCACTTGCCAACTAGATTTTCTTAGCTGCAACTTCAGACATCCAAAATAAAGTATTTTCTTTCAAAAACTTGGATTTAGGTTTATTAAGAGGGTAGGGTGCCACAGAGAATGAAACAAAGGCAAGAACATAAAACAACAGACAAAGAACAGAACGGAGAAGCAAAAGAGAAGTAGCAGAAGGTATTTGTAATTTCAGCACAATTTGTAATGTCGGCACAATTCCTTAAGCTTAAAAGAGACATTAGGAGCTGTCGGTGTTGACAGTGCATCATCGAGCAGAGAAATGCAGAGGGCTCTTACTGCAGCATATGTGTCTGGCTGGCGTCCTTTTGTTTGTCAGGTACCTCGTAGTGGGGAGAAATCTTGCCAAGGCCGCTGTCGCTCAGCATCCTCTTCCGAACCGCAGGGTTCCACCGATCCGATATTCTGAGGAGAGAAGGAGGAAGAGAAAGGCATTCACACCCCTTCTGAGCTCCACTTTGAAGCTCTCTTATGCTTACTGATTCCCAGCATTTTTCAGCCCATAGCAAGTTAAAATAGATTAATTCACTATGAGTACAAAACTGTTCCTAAGGATGAATAGAAGTATTTCTGGTCTGTCAAGAGGATGATAAGAAACAGAGACACTTTATGATCATTCTTAGACACAGAGGGCTTCAGGGCCTTGCACAGTAGAATCAGAACTCCGACTGTGCAGAGAAGAAGTTTGTAACTCAATTGTTAGAGATTTATGGCAGGATTTAGGGTTAGGTGGTGTGAAGTGGTTAAAAGGTGCTGAAGTCTGCTAGTCCTGCTGTGGGTTCCTGGAAGCCTAATGGAGTAGATGTTACACTACTGTCCTCCTGTTACTACCACGGCTGGATTTGTTCCTCCCTAATACCTGCCCTCCCACATCTCCTAATCCTTCAGAAAAGGGGACCAGGAAGAGATGCCCATGTCTAATACAACTGCTGAAAATCATGTCCCACTGAGTGTGACCCAGTTGCCTGCTCCACTACCAGGTCAGGCATTCCTGGTGGCGTTCCCACCTGCTGAGACATTACCATCTCTGGGTCCAGAATAAAAATCTCGTCCTGCGAAATTTCTGTCACAAAGTGCAAATGTTCCTGTTGGAGTGACAGAAGTAACAAATAATGAACCCGCAGCATCACTGGTCCCTCAGAGCACCCAGCTGCCCTAGAGTGAGCTGAGTGCATGTCAGGGTCCCTGAAGGATATTCAAGGGACTCTGTGTTTTTATTTAAGTGCATACTCAGACACACACACATTAAAATCAAAGCCACAGAAGTCACCAATTAAGGTGTTGTTGATTTCAAGCCAAACAAGATTCCCAAGCAGCAAGCTGCACACTCACAGGAACACTTTAAAGGCTGTTACTCAACGACTATACCGTTCTGATGAAACCTGGACGTCTACCCAAAAAACTGAGGTTTGCATTCAAAATGAGGACCAACACCTGAGGTCTGTTCTTTGATGACGATTGACAGAACTTTTCATTGTTTGGGGGTACTCTTCCCGATCTCCACTACTTGTACATTCTGCTTTCAGATCTCCATTATCAAAGCTCTTTTTCTCAGTCCTTTATTTTTGTTATTGGCACTGAAGGCTCATTGTCTTTCAAAAACAACACTGAGTGTGACTATGACTATGTAGGCAAATGGGCAGGAAATTTGCCACTGTTAGCTGGGACCAACACACAGTATTGATTTTTTCCCCACAGCAACACAAGATGAAGGAATAGGAGTTAAAGATGACCATTAGTACAGTGTCAGGTATTAGAGAAACACAGAATAAGCCAAACAGCATCACATTGCCTAGTTTAATCTGTAGCAGCATCCTATTCACCCCTGCCTTCCAAATGTTAGATTACAACATCAAAGCATTTATTTGGCTGTGTGCAAAGAAGTCCCATGGTGGCTACATGCAGACACTGAAGCTGGGAACTCTGAACTAAAGTCACAGTTCCTTCTGCTTGAGCTAAAGCACCAGCTGCTTTTACTAAGAAACAGTAATATGTTCATGTGATTCAGAAACAGCTTACACAGCTCTCAGGGAGACCAGATACAAACAACCACTGTGTGAAATCAACAATTTGCACTAAATGCTGAGCCACTAATTGGCCTATTCTGGCTACAAATCAGAAACATCAAAAGCCCTGTAAAATTTTCAGTGTCTCTTAGAAATTATATTCACATTGTCAGATCTCTGCCACAGGTTTGACAGATACACAGCAGAGATATGCATTGCTTTGGGGTTCCTGGGGAATAGTTTATGCATCTCTGTTCGTAAGTCTCAAATTGCTACAACACGTTAATTTCCATAGCTATTTCATGGCACATGCACGGGATCAAGACTTCTGGTGCCTAAAAACAGCAGTGAAAAGATAAATGCAAATACATTGGTGCCACACAGATGCCCCTAGTAAGACTTGATAAGGAAAACAATTGCAGAAAATTCTGATCTGCACATCAGATTGGTAGTAAACAGATTGGCAGATGGTCAGCAGATACAAGACTTCAGTGAAACAATGTGAATTAGATCAACTGAAAAACAGCCCAGATTTTTTTTCTCTACTTCTCATGAGACATCATGAGTAGCATTTTGCAGTACACAGGAAGAATGGTAGATAATTCATTTTAAGCTGCATTTGATGTTGTTTTTTTAAAAAAAAAAAATCTATAGAAACAATAACCAAATAAGGATTTACCTGAGATCTGTCAATGCGGTAAAAACGATCAGCAGAAGTTGCTGCAACACAGAGAAACAACAGCAGAAAATAGTCTGAGCAGAACTTCATGGACAAGATGGGCTGCATAGACACCACTAGCTCACAACACAACCCCTGTGTCAGGGAAGGCACAGTGGCTCCACAAGAACATAAGCTGATTCCTTACGTCCCTATGAGCGGTGCCTCTCAGGTCAGTGCCGTGACCAACATCTATTTCAGTGGCACGTACAGCAAGATCGAGGGTGACCTAGGCAAGTTCCCTGGTCACACCAGCCTGGGTGGTGCAGGTAATGCACTGGAGGGGAGGGATACCAGCCAGGGGTGCCTTGACACACCTGAGAGGTGCAAACCTCACAGAGTTCAAGGTCCTACACGGGAGCCGTGGCAATCCCAGGCACACCTACAGGCTGGGTGGAGGAGATCAGCCCTGCAGAGAAGGACTTGGGGGTGATGGCTGGTGAAAAACTCAGCATGAACCTGCTGGGCACGCTTTCAGCCCAGAAAGCCAACCATGTCCTGGGCTCCAGTAAAAAGGAATGCAGCCAGCAGGTCAAGGGAAGGGACTCCCCCATCTACTCTGCTCTGGTGAGACCCCACCAGCAGTGCTGTGTACAGTTCTGCTGCCCCCAACACAAGAAGGATCTGGAACTGATGGAGTAAGTCCAGAGGAAGGCCATGAAGTTGATAATGGGACTGGAGCACCTCCCTTACAAAGATAGGCTGAGACAGCTGGGGCTGTCCAGCCTGGAGAAGAGAAGGTTGCAAGGAGACCTCAAAGCAACCTTCCAGCATCTGAAAAGGGCTACAGGGAGGCTGGAGAGTGACTCTTCATCAGGAACTGTGGTGACAGCACAAGGAGTAAGGGGGAAAAATGGGGAAATTTAGGCTAAATATTAGGAAGAAATTCTTTACTGTGAGAGTGGTGAGATATTTGAACAGGTTGCCCAAGGAAGTTGTGAATGCCCCAGCCCTGGCAGTGTTCAAGGGCAGGTTGGGTAAGGCTTGAGCAGTCTGGCCCAGTGAGAGGTGTCCCTGCCCATGGCAGG
The DNA here is from genome assembly GCA_013396875.1 of Vireo altiloquus. NCBI lineage: Eukaryota > Metazoa > Chordata > Aves > Passeriformes > Vireonidae > Vireo > Vireo altiloquus. The sequence goes on from VZRF01000916.1 coordinate 192,043, forward strand.
GGGGGATGGGACTAGATGATCTTTAAGGTCCCTCCCAGCCCTTAACCTCCTACAATTCTGTGATATGCCTATCCCATTAAACGCTGCATTTAAAGATAAGGCTTAAGGAAACAGTAGTCACTGAAAATATTAACTTGAAATAAATATTTTTAAAATTTATAAAATGGATTTCTGTCACAAAGTCTTATAAGAAGAATTGATTACATTAAAATATGTGACAGAAAAAGCTACTTTGTTCCAATGAGAGTATGTCCAGCACATACTGAATTTGATCGGTCCAACGGGATTAATTCAAATTCTGAATCTAAAGAACAATAATATGCTTGGGAGCTCTTTATAAATCAAATGCATGGTCACAGATATTGACTCTGAATTAGCAATATGCTCAAGTTGAATTTATGCTGCTCATGAAAAACACATGAAAATAGGGGGATTCACTAAATAAAGTACGTATTATGAATCTTGACACCGGCAAATAATTTATATTACTAACCCCAAAAGTATTTATCATCTACAATGTGCTTCATCAGATGTGATATTTTTGTATCTGCTTTGCATTTATTTGGGTGAGTGAAATCAGGTTCATTCACTCTGCAGTTTTGACACAAGGGCACAGTGATGGAGCATTGTAGGTTTTGGCACTGCACAGGAATATCAAATACTAAAGACAAAAATTGAACACATTACCCATCCAGCTTTCTCCAAAAACCAAATGGACTCTCACCATGGCTTTCATCAATGTCCCTCATGAGAGACAAGGAAGAGTGATTAGAAATTGCCAAGGAGAATTTGTTTTTGTTTAGAGCATTAAAAATTTAAGTCTCCCCACTCTGAAGCTTTTGTAAAAGCAGATGCCATCCATTGCAGCTGCTAGTTCCTGTGCTCTGGAGCCTGATGTAAAGCCCAAATAAGTCATCTGCTTTGACAAAGTCTGGGTCAAATACAAGTGCAGCACTCCAGGGAGTTGCATGAAGTGCAGTGTTAAAAGGAAAGGGAGGTACCTTTCTGTCACCTGAACACTGCAGTGCCTAAAGACTACAGCACTTGCAGAGAAACTAGAGTGAAGAACTCAGCCTTACCAGCAGCAGAGAATTGCCACAACCAGCTGCACTCTGAGCTCAGGCAGTACACATAATAAAGTCTGCTCATCACAGCAGAGACACTGATAAACCAAACTTCTAACCTCCCTCGGGGCAACGCCTCTCTTTGGGGTGAAAAAGCTACAGCAGATAGATGAAGGGCCTGTTTCATTTTTGTAGGAGGGGAAGGGGGACACTCAGCTCCATTTTTACCAGCTCGGTGTAACAAGAAGGAAGAGTTATCGTTCTCTTGTAATACCCTCGGAACTACCCTCCATAAGCACACCAGAAGCAAGCAGCGTGCTAGGCACAAGAGAAGGGAGATGCACTTACCATCTAGGAAGCACCATCTAGGAGAGAGCCTCTGAACAGAAAGTACTCTGGGGAAAGAGCTTTCCTGGTCCTGGATAGGGCAGGGAAATTACATTATAAAAAACCTCAACAAACTGTTTCTTCTCTAAAAAGGACTGTTTTGTAGACTTTGATTTTTTTATTTTGCTTTACTGACATTGCACAATATGCAAAATCTATATAACCTGCAAACCAAATGAAATTACTGGGGAGGAATTAAGATCTTCTCCCTGACCTGGGCTCATCAAGGACTCAAACAGTCTACCCATGTGTTTTAGCTGTTACTAGAGAGGCAAAAGGGATCAAAGGGGATCTAAGGGAACAGAGGGTGATCATGGCTCTGCTCCATGCTGCTAGTGGTCAGACAACTTCCTAAATCTGCTGCATATAACATTTAAACACAAATAGATTTGCACAGGGCAAAACATAGTAGCATGGGTCTTTGGCACACACAATTTGCATAGACACAGATTCTATCTTTATTGACATCTTAAGCAGTACAATCAGCACATCTGTAAATGTGTGAATTCAGGTACACGTTGGCTCAAGATAAAACTTTACTCCTCTTTCAGACAAAAGACTACAGAGTAGTATAGCAAGTGAGGTGGCAAGAAAAGAAAAAGTAGAAGCAACAGGGAAGATTTTACTTGATCCCATAAACTTTGTTCTCATATACAGCTTATGGTCTCTAGCCTCTGTGCATTACAGAGATGGAGACAATGACAGCAAAACATAAAGTAAACTATAACTGCACGTGGGGAGCAAATAACACATCTCAGTGATTTCATAGAATCAGATTTAAAATACAACTTTGTCTAATACAGGCTAATGGACTTGTGGTATTTTTAGGTTTTATTGTATTGCCACTGGAGTGTTTGCGGGGGAATCAAAGATCTCTGAAATCTACTAGGCTTGCTAACATCGATGTATCTACATGCACAAAGCTTTATGTATCTTAATATTTAGTCCATTCTGTGTGGAAAGGAGGGGACTGCAACACAAAAGGACAAAAGGAAGAAAACATCCAATGGTGTGTACTAAAATGCAATTTATAAAAAGAGGAGAAATTAGTAAAATTCATGGAGTACAAAATTTTGAGAAAATGAAGATAGGAATACAAGTCACAAATTGCATATTGTGACATACTCCCTCCAAGAATTCATTACAGTTCATCTACAGAACTAGTTTGCAAAGTCTCAGGCCCATGAGAATGATATTTTGTGAGCTTTAAACTCATTAGAGAAACAAAACAGAATGAGAAAAAACTCCAATATATTTTTTCTCATTTTCACCTGGATTTGCTAATATTTCTGCTGACTGCCTACGTTTTGAACTGCAGAGGAATCACACAAAAGAACTGCATTTATGAGACTTAAAAGTTCCCATGACACCTTATCAGTAAGGCATGAAGAAGCACCCTATTAGTGAGGTATGAAGCACCCTATTCATGCTCTTTATCCCCTGCTTTTTCCCATTTCTGTAATATGTAGAGGGATACCAACAAATATGGAACAAACCTCAAATTAACCTAAGAAGACAATTTGCAGAAATGACCCACTGAGAAAAAAAAAAAAAGAAAAAAACAATGAAGAATCCTAGACAAACAAGTACTGAAGACAAAACACAGAGAGAGGTGAATTTAAAATGTAGCATCATAAAAAATGAATGGTATGTTAGGGATTTCACACTGCTGTGCACTAGAGAAGATGGGTAGGAAACTAATTTACACGCTGCTGTAACTGCAGAGGTTAAAGCCAAGTATGGAGCTGATTTCTGACATTTCGTACTCTGTTGCAGAGGTCCCCATATATGCAGATTTAGTTCTTCATTTTACCTCAGGCAGTTTCCTACGCTTGGAGCAGTCAGCAGCCACTTAGGTTAATTTATAATGAGTGGAACAGAATCATACATGCTGGTTTATTAGTCAATTTGCTAGACACTAACACTGCTCTAAAACTCAGTTCCAGGGCAATGATTGATGGAAATGTCAAGAATATGAAATTAGCATTGGATAGGGAAACTGATATAAGGAAGACAACTCCAAGAAAACATGCCAAATTACATTTTTGTATAGTGTCTGCAGTCAGTGCATCTACAGGCATTCTCGTGAAACTGGAATTCTGTATCACCCAAGTAATCATTAACCCCAAAGAAATTATCTACAATTTCACCACAATTGGTTCCTGTCAGCTGGGTCTCCGTATGCTTTCTCAGTGAACTCATTGCTGCTGATCCAAGAAGACTTGTTATTTCTAGGAAAATGCTATCAACACCATGCAAACTTGTCCTGTGATCCTAAGCACTCTGTCAACTGACCATGATTTGTGCCAAGTCTCTGTGCTAATATCAGATCATTGCAGGAGTCAGTAGAGTTAGCCTCAGTTAGTTTACTCGCAGTTTAAGTGCTCTACAATGAATTATTTTAATGAGAGAAATACATGCTCTTGAGTGATACTTCTGACTGAAAAGGCAAGTTCTGTATTGCATAAATTGTAGAATAAAGTTGTAAAACACTAAGAGGCTGATTTCGAGAACTATCCACCTAAACTGAAACCTATTTATCTCATGCAGAAAACATATGTGCTTAGGATGGATTAAAAAATTACCCTGAATATTATGTTAAAGTAAAGGTAGATGACTATCCTATACAGAATTATTGAGGGGTTGGGCCTGCTAAAACACCGTTTTTTTTCCCAGTGATAGATTTTATTACAGCAGCTCTGCAATACAACATGTTACTGTTCAGTTTCTCAGACAGACAAATTTTACTTTTGCCATTTGTCCTACAGGACATATTTTCTCATTCACTTCAATATGCAAAATACTGCTATTGCAATATCACTTGCATGATCGTGCTGTGCTAGTTTTAAAGGGGAGTCCATAAGTCTTGTCCAAGAGAAATTAGCTTCCAATATTTAAGGGTAAATGAGACAATCAGATAATCAGAAATTCATCTAACATATGGGTCTTTCACACATGGGTTCAAATGCAAAGAGTTCTGTTCCCATTTTTAAGCCTCTTTGTATTCTGATACAGAAAGGAAATCTTATCTTACCTGGTAATGAACTCTCTGTGTAGTAGAAGTTACTGACTGTAGATCCTAGCAGGAGGATGAAAGACACAGCAGTGATGAAAAAGATTAAAGCAAAAACAAGAGCTGTTTGCAGTTCTACTATCTGAAGTGGTTGGGAAAATACAAGTCTTTTTGCAAGTATTTTTCACTTGTTTTAAGCATATGAAACAAACACCACAGAAAAGTCAAGGGAAGCTCACTTTAAATTTAGATTTATATGCATTTGGTCCAAAAAATAGTTTCAAAAATATATAGATTACACTAATGTATATTTACCATATTAAAAAATCTACTTGTTCCAAGACAACTATCTAAACCGACAATATCAGCAACAAAATTAATGAAAATATGTCAAAAATCTGGAAGACATTTTTACAAATATTTCTGAGTGATTAATGCACTAAAGAGAACCACTGACAGTTCTCTCTATTTTAAGACAACCTCACTCCAAGAAGGTCGTATCAGAATGATCCTGACATTCAACAGGGTTCAGGAATCTAATTTATTTTAATAGAGATTTTGTCAAATAGTTATAGCTCATGACATAGTCTACCAAAGAACCTGGCCTGCAGACCATTGCCCTCTGGCACCATGAGAGTTGGCAGAGCCCAGCAAACCCTGGCATCTCTGTGCCCAGCAAAAGGGACTGAGCCAAATCAAGCACACACAACAAAGAAGTACAAACTCTGCAAAAGATTGGAGAAACACAGCTCCTCCACAACCACTACGGGTAATTCAACCAGAACATGTAGCTGTGCTTCCTTCAGGGTTATATCTAAAACTGCCTGAACTCCAGGTGAGATCACAGTTCTAATCTGGTGAGATCATCATGATTATTTCACTGTAATTTTCCGTACTGGATACTTCAAATATGCACCACCTTATAATCTGATTTTATGTCTGATAATAATAGTCACACCTCAGGTCTGAATGTCCAGAAATGCATTTGATGAAGGGAATTCTGGCTGAAATGCAAAGAAATGAAAGCCTGAAGTGAGATACTAAGACTCATATTCAGACTGCAAGTGCAGAGTTCCAAAATCTCTAGGAAGTTAATGGTTCCCAAAGAGTTCAATGGAAGGGATGAGATTCATAGTTCCTACATAAACTAGATCAACAATTTATAAATTGTTATAAATGTAAGTACATAAATTGTTTATAAATGCAATGTCCTCAGACTTGTAAATGTTATTGAAAGCTATCACTAAGAGATTAAAAAAAATCAGAGACAATACATTAATGAAAATCCATTAGTTTTATCACTAAAGGCATTCACACTTAAAATGATTTGGGTAATGAGGCATTTGGAGTCTGCATTTCCCAGACTGTATGGTAGAATGAACTCCCATGAGGCAAGGTGTTCGAGAATAAGAACACTATTGTTAGCTGCATGAACACACATTTCTGTGTCTTTGAAAATATCTGGTTGATATTTGCTGTGTTTAGTGGTGTCTCAGATTACTCCATGACAGTACTAAAGAGTGACATTTGCATAATTAGACCCACTCAAACACCACAATGTTTATCCTTGCATAGCAAACTTCCCTAATCCATAATTTATGTCATTTCAACTAAGTATATGGAAAGTCCAAGTATTCCATTGTGAATCAAGGAGGAGTAAACACATCCATCCACTTCAATTCTGTTATCATTTTGAAGGAATCAGCATGATTTTTAATTTCCTGTTTAGGGAACATCTTTCAGTACTTTTATTATCATCTCTTAATTCTAGAATTTTGGTTGCAATGGTAGGCAAATTGCAATACTCTTGATACATGGTTGTTGCAATTATTAGACTCAGAACTGAAAGAAGTGTAAAATATCTTAGTAAATTACATCTGAATTCACAAAAGCCTCACCTCTTGTAGACGGTCAATGTACATACGACAAGTCTCCAAGTCACAGTCTCCACGTACAACTATGATTCCTAGGGGAATGGCTGAAAAAATCAAAAACAAAGAAAAACCTCTTTAACTGAAGTCTCTTGGACTGTAACAGACTTGAAATGGGCTCCAACTTTGTTTTTTTAATATCCTCATGAAAGTTTTCTACTATCTAAAAACTGTTATTTAAAAGCAGGAGCATATTATCCATCATTGTCAAGTATTTCATTTTCAAGTGTCTTTCATGGTTTCATGAAAGAAGCTAGAACATATTCAGTTAAATTGTGTACTTTATTTTCCAATCTGAACATCAAATACTATCTGCAAAACAAAGGAACATACCCCAGAACAAGAGTTTAGGGGGGTGCCCTTATACCTTGAAATAAGAGTGGCGTTTCATTTTCAGAACTCAAAGTCAACGGATTTACAGCAATGGCAGTCACAGTCTGATTTCAGGGAAAACTATCCAATGCCAGGTTATTTTGATGTAAGACTGCTTTCAAATCAAAACAGACATTATTCCATCTACACAAACTTGACATGTCTCCATATTTAGTCAGACAGAAAAAAAAAGATAACTTGTAAAAATACAGCAAAAAATTCCCTCCAGGTTAGGACAAAATTTTTAATAATGGGAGATTGAGGTTTCTACAGTCATTCTGTTCTTGTTGACAAAGAGTCCAAAACAAATTCACAAAAAGAAAAATAAATAATAAAGAATACAATAAAAGAAAAAAAAAAGAGTCCACAAAAAAAGTACCAAGAGAGCTACCTACTAAGAACTCATTAAATAAAAAGAAAACAAGTGAAAACTCTTGAGTACCTGATTTTGTAGAACTGAATCACTAAATTAAGTTCTTTTTTTCTCCCTGAAGGGTCTTTAATCAAATAACGGCCAAAAGATTTATGGGAGCAGCAGGAAAGATATTTAAATATTCACATGAAATATTCCAGAAGGAGAACAGAATATCAACTCCTAAACAATTTTGATAACTGGATAATGAGCAGCAAAAAAAAATCACCAAGGTTTTTGAGATAAACAGAAAACACAACTGCGCTGCAGTTGTTGTTGAGCTGTTCCTGCTGTTGAAAAGAAGTTGATTAAGAGGGAGAGATATTTAAATTTTGAAAAGAGAACAAGACAGTGCTAAGAGGTTGGGGAACAGAGATCCTATTTTTCTGGTCCACCGGGGCTTGAAGCACAAGGAGGAGCTCGGTGGTTTCCAGGGAGAAGACCTGGGGAGCACCTACTGCAGTCAAGGTCATTGTGGACTTCAGAGGCCAGCACAGGGCTCAACAATGCTGCCAGAACTGTGTTTGGAAAGCAAATTGAACAGCAGAAGAGCTGTGGACCCAGGAAAACAGGAAGCAGGGGAAAAAAATGCTGGAGAGAGAAACAAGAACATGAAGAAGGAATAGGCGGGAAGGAGGAGCTCACATACCTCCTGAAATAACACTGACATCCAAAAGCAATGACAATGCCCCTGCACATTTTCAGAAGGGCCAGGTGGAAACAGGCCTCACAGAGACCTCCCAGATTCTTTCATTACAGAACAGAGACTGAGAGACAAGTGAGTGGAAGGCAGGTCAGAAACAGGGTTTGCTTCACCCGCTCCAGTGCTCTGGGTTACAGACAGATTCTCTTTAGTGTTTCTTTTGCTTAACCTGCTTTGGCAGGAGCCCCTTAAGCTCTTTGCAGAGATTTCTTAATGGCTATCTAGTTTCAATTGAGCAGACCCCTTTGCAGCCCTTTCTGAAAGGAGCGTTTGTTAAATTCATTTATAGCACTAAAAACTGAATTGCAGCAGACACGGCTACACCTCCGATTGCTACAGAGCACTAGGGAGGTACAGCGCTGGCTCACAGACTGTCACCATGGATTTTTCTCTCTTCTGTACACTTAATGGGGACTAAAGCTTTGACTTGACAAGACAGCACAGATAACAGAATTGGAATCCTTAACTATCACCATTCCTGACAGCCCAAAGGGGAAGGACTTTAAAACATTTGTCATTCTAAAGAAATTCACCAAAACATCTAAAAAGAAAAAACTAGCGTGCCATAGACAGTGGGGATACTTCATGGGTCTCATCTAATGACTGAAGAAGTAGTGATTCACAGCTTTAATTAAATTATGTCATACTGGTTCTTAGTGGTCAAAGAACAGTTCTGAAATTCTCGGCTGTGTGACTTTGTCCTTAAAAAGAAAAGTGCTGCCTTAAGTGTTTGGAAATCATGAATTAGCATGATCTGTGGCTTTTGGGGTCAATGGCTAGCTAAGGGATAATGTGTGAGGTAGGTCTCAAGTAGTTCCATTCCACATGGTTCACGTCCTTTGAAAAACCTTTAAAGTCATTACTGGATAATATTACAGTATATGCTAAAATGTTGTTTTCCAATTTTTGTTGTTGTTGTTTGTTTGTGGCTTGGTTGGTTCCTTTTGCAAGACCCATTTGGCTTTCAGCAAGGAAAATATTCACAGCCCTCATTTTTACCATAAACCACAATAAGCAATCAAAATGCACGTCAAGACTTGCAAAGTGCTTCACAATAGTTTCTGTTCTAAAACAAAAGCAAATGCTTAGTGATTGATAATGGGATAAAAACTACGGGGTTGTTGCTCTTCATTCTACAAATAGTCCAATACCATGCAATAGAGGCAAAACAAGTTAATTTATGATAAATCTGTTAAAGACCAAGCCAACATCATAGCAGACAGTAACACTGTGGACACTTTAATCCAGGACTAAAGGAGCCCCTGCATTTGCTGTGTGGATGAGGATGTGGACAGTACAGAGCTGTGCTGAGGGGCACAAGGGATTACTGGATATGCCAGGTGGGAGGGCAAGCACTTACATTAACAGCACAGGCACTGCAAAGCAACATTCCATGTACCCACACACATGGATAAACATGAATATACGGATAAACCCTCACATGTGAATATGCCAGAAATAAGGGATGGTCTCAGATCATGAGCCAAGCCACAGCATTCAAGTGCCAGATATTTTTCTCCTGAGGTGCCCGCTCTTCTGGCCACTTGCATCCAGCTCTCAGTTCCTTTGTGCTCCCTGAATGATGAAAAAGGACTTTGTCCAGGCAGCTGTGAGAAGAACAGCAGCAGGGCAAGTACCCCAGGAAATGAGACAGGCAGACAGTTACTTCATAACCTGAACCAGTACTGCAGAAAGGTTTTTGTTCCTAGCAACACTAACCAAAACCGAGTATCAGCAGGAGGGAGCTTGGGCAGATGCAGCAGTATGGCTAGCATGGTGTTCTAATTAACTGCAAGATTAGGAGTGATTTCCTACATCCTCATGAAATTAGCTATGGAATTTGTAAACAACAAATTTTCCACCTATTAAGTGCCCATCATACTAAATACCTAGAGCTAGTGAACTCATTAATAGTATTGAGGACACAAATGAAGGAAGCCCAAACATACTTACAAATATTATAAAATTCAATTAACTTCCCTGTTTATTGTTATGAAAGGATTCAATTTGTGATCTTAATACCATGATTAACCCAAACAAAGCAGCCTTGAGACAAAACATTACAGGAGATGTGAATGACAGGAAAACTCTTTCTGATTTTTACATACCTCAGGGGACTGGGGAGATTAGACATTGGACTGTAAATGTTTAATATAACAAATAAAGAATCCTCACTATTGAATATGTCATAAGAACGCAATTTTCCTGAGGGGCTTCTACTGATATTAAGAATATGAAGGAGCAAGTAAATTCTTGGTAGAGAATTATAAAATATTCAGACATTTATATTAAGAGGTTTGGCTTTCGCCAGTATGGTTATAATAAAATTGAGTTCATACAAAAGGATTTTCTTGACACACAAATCTAAGCCATGTGTTTCTTTAGATCCTTTCTTCTTTTTCTCATACCAAGAAAACCCAATTCTCCCTAGGTTCATTGGTTACTAGGTTTTTTAGTCCACTTGCAAAATCCTCACATACAAGGAAGTAAAACACAGTGCAGGCTATCAGATTAAACCAGACCACATTTGAAAAGGCAGTCATCCCCCTCCAGTCTCTCAGTGACTTTTCCAATACCTTTCCACAAAAGGGAAGAAGCTGTCCAAGTCAAAGAAAGAGAGAACCTGTGCCAAACACCACACAAAAAGGAACAGACTATAGAAAAAAAAAAATTTGAAGAGCTGGGAATTGAAACTGGCTGAGAATGCATACTGGGACTAAGAGCTGACAGCAAGGATCTGCATAAACAGCAGATAAGTATTTATGGTAAGGAAGAAGAACAGGAAACTGAGCTGTGAGGCCTGCAGAGACAAACTAAGACAGGCAGGAAGGATGTGTGTGGGATGAGTTATCCAAAGGGGACAACCAAGGAAATCAAATCAGAAAAGCACTAAGGAAACATGCAAGTGGAATACGGACAGAAGAACCTGACAGAAAAGCCTATCCAAAAAAGACAAACTACAGTATGATTTCCTGGAAAGTTTGAAAAGCAACTTAGTATTTTTGCTTCTCCCCATTCCTCTAAGGTAAATATAAATTTGTACCTATTTGGAATACTGTCCATCTCTTCTACTTTAAAGAAGATGGCAAACTTACACATGACAATTTCCCACTAGTTGAAAAGGCAGAGGATTGTGCTGAATATGCCTTGTGAGGTGTCAAGACTAGGTAGATTTAGATTAGATGTTAGGAAGAAATTATTTACAGTGAGAGTAGTAAGACACTGGAACATGTTGCCCAAAGAGGTAGATGTCCCATCCCGGGGAGAGTTCAGTGTCCAGGGCTTTGAGCAGCCTGCTCTAGTGGAAGTCATCCCTGCCCATGGTGGTGGGTTGGAACTAGATGATTTTTAAAGATCCCTTCCCACTCAAATCATTCTATGATTCTGCATGATATGAAATTTCAATGGTTTGATTTTACTCCTTCCCCCAGCCTCAGGCAGTAACAATTTCCAATATTTAACTCACTACTGAGTTCCAATCCTCTTCCTTTCATTTTGCTGGATGGCTTTAAACAATCTATCCAATCCCTCTCAGCTTCAGGTCTTACTAAACCACTGTGATGAAGAAATGCCTAAATTAGCTACTGTGTACACAACACAAATTGACAAAATAAAGTTGTTAGAGCAAAGCACTGCCTTCTAAGCAGAGTGAAGGCAATGTTGTCTTTTATGGAGCTTCTTCCATGTGCCCTGAGAGATCTCCTGACAAATAAACGCCCATTGGTGTTTCCTTTACAGGAAGAAAGAGAAGGTTTAGAGCTGCACAACCTGTCTCATCTAAATCCATCCAGCCCAAAGTTGCTTCCCAATATGAACACATTTCCTTCGTGGCTCATCAGGAAGTCTTCTGCTCCCTGCTGCCTTTTACATTGCATATTCAGGATATAAATACCAAGTCCTAAGTGATGACCTTTTCTTACTTAGCTACTTGTTCAAAATCACATGAACTAGTCTCCAAATTAGCTTCACTGATCATATCCCTAAGTTTTAAAGAGTCAGAATGCCTTTGACAGATCAGGGATTCTAAGTGCATTTCTGGTATGGGGAATCTACAGTATCATTGTACACATATAGAACACAATGGCTCACAAGCTTGTCTCTCCATGTACCCCCATGTATCTGATAAGAACCCCTAGGATGACCCCAAAACCCTCAGATAACCCACAGATATTAGAGATACATGCTTTATAGACATTTAGCTATAGATAATCAAAGAGACAAGAGTTTGAAGTTAAGATCCCATCACGCTACAGCACCGTGCATGCAGAGCAAGAAGGCTGCACAGATAAGGATTTTTTAGGTTACAGACAGCCCAACTGTTATACACATGGAAACAAATTTTCTTTTAAAATTTCTTTAGAATCTAGTGTGCTATTTTATTCTAGAGGACATAAGGAACAGCTACTTCTGTGTGAAAGAAAGTGTGGGAAACCCAGAGCCAATACAGGGCTGAGAGTTATTTCTGATACTGTTCTCACTGCAGTCAGGTATGATTCCTTTTTATACTGGTATTGAGGAAGCTCAGATTATTCTCCATGGCTAGGGCACACACACAAGTTAAGGGCAGTAAGGGCTGACACACCCTATTAAAAAATCCTACAACTGTTCCGTTGCTCCTTATGGCGAGTTATTTCCTTGATACATTTTTATGGTGTAAATATGAAATTCTGTTGCTAGGAAGGACTAAGAAGTATTGAAGGTCACTAGGTCACTAGCTAGCTTATGTTTGGTTTGTTTGTTGCTAATTTTTTTAAAAACATAATTAGTTTCTGCATATGCCTCCATTGTCAGGAAATTCTTAGTTATATATGAAAGGAGAAAATAGGGTGTCACACAGAAAGATTTTGCTGTTTTAAAAATAACTCAGTTGTTCACCCGCAGTGCTGCTTTGGTTCACACTTTCCTGCTATAACAGGAAGCCAAAGAGAGTGCACAAAACATAAGTAGGCAAGAGACCAAATTAAATTCTGTCCACCTAGAACATCAGTCCAGCTCACTTTGTGAATAAGATCTTCTTAGTTATAGTCATCATAATGTACAACTCTAATACTGGCTGGAGATGGTGAAGCTTGTGACTAAGGTGACAAGTGCTTAGGACATGAATAAGGAGGTGTTAGAAAAGACAACTACATTTGCAGTGAAGAACATTACAACATAAAAAATGTCAACATATATCCCTTTCTTAAAATGCGGCATGAAAGCATTCATCCCTCCTCGCTGAAAGATCAATAAACATCCTCTGTACCATCATTAATCATCCCCTACACCATACTGAGAGGATGACAGGGGAAAAGAAGGAGCAAGGGGAGGGAAGAAAGGGACAATTCAGAAACAGAATCTTGGTTAAATGCCAGCTGCATTGACAAGAGAAGTAAAAAACAACAGAAGGAGAATGAGCTAAGGACAACCATGCCCTTCAAAGGACAAAATGACATTCTTTAATTGTTCTGGAAGCTTTCAAAATGAGGTGTCTACCTCCAGCAGAGTGAAGATTAATCTTCATGGAACAGTTTGTATCATGAGCTCCTCTATGTCGGGAAGTGCTACCTTAGGTGAAATAGCTGATGGATTCAAATCAGAATTTCAAGCAAACAAGGGGAGTTAAATGTATTTACTGTGAGTTAAAATGATTGAGATTATTACACTGAGGTCAGAACTTTCAAAACTGTATTATGGAGACATGTAACAGGCAAAAACCATAATAGCTTCTTTGCTATTTTTCCTTCAGGGATAACTCCTTATTAACCAGCTTCCTTTCCCTGTTCAGATTGCAAGAGATTCTGCTTTGTTCTCAAATTATTTAGGGAGATAGAAGTGCTTTTAATCCTTCTGGATGGAGAATGGATATTAAGTATAGCATTCTGGAATTCAGTTGTGGGTATTCTGCCAAAGCCTGAACAAGCACATAAACTTGGTCTCCTGCAAGCATCTAGAGAGACATCCATACACACAAGAGCTACAGTCCTGCTGGAGGAAACCAGCATCTCTTCAGCAACAACTACCCAGTAAAAGAGACATTTTAAGTCATTTAACCAGAAAAGTATGCTTATGACCACCTGTATATAGTGCAAGTTACCTGTCCTCTCACGGACATTCCCAGTAACTGCGAAGGCTAAGGTGAAGTATCTCTTCTGGTTTCTTTTAGGATGATGGGGATATTTGCTTTCTCATATTCTTATGTAAGAACAGTAATGCACAAGCACTACTGAGACTGTTAAAAGAGGACTGGTAGGAAAAACAGTGCAATGAAAAATATCTGGGGAGAACAGTCCAGCACAGCTATGTTATATTATCAAGCTGGCCATGCATTCACTTCAAAGAGACAAAAAGGTTTTATTGCGAATGACCCACCAATGTCCAAAAGCAACCATTTTAACTCTTGATGAAGAAACATCTGCTTTTTGAATGATAACCTCTTAAGCACACTCCTAGTAAGTGACCAAATACATATAAAATCTAAAGCTGAGATGTTAGATCAGTCGCCGGCATTTTCTTAGAACATCATCATAATAAATTTTGGCAGGTGACAAATAACATAGATACACAATTACCACTGAAGTGACAATAGTGTAGGAAATTGTATATTTTGTGTCAGAACATGTAATAGCTCCTAAGGACATAATATATGCTAACTAGAGATACAGAAAATTTACATCCATAGTGAGTATGGATGAGGATAGTTCTCCTCAGATGGGAAACTCTCAAATGAACCAAGTTGTTTCTGACAGTGTTGAAGAGTTATGTGTTCAATGTGGTCTGAAATCTACTCAATGTCAAACTCTCAATTTAAACTTGAAGCAAATTCTCCTCTAGTGAGGAATAATCCTTATCCTGTTAAAACTTTTTTCAGTCCAGTGAAGAAGGCTTTGATTGCTTTAAATATGACCAAAATCCACTAACAGGAACTTCAGTTAAGGCTGTCAAGGCCTGTATTAAAATTTAAACCATTTTGATTCTTTTGTTGCAAGGAGAGATGGTAGAATGAGGAGGGGTGGAACTAGAAGAGTGAAATGGAAACAGTGTAACTATCTTCCAACAATAAGATAAGCAAACCAATTAAAAGGATTGTCATCCTGTAATTACCAGAGCACTCTGTATTGCAGAGGGAACTGAAGCTTTGTTGCACAACAAACAGTCATGCTTGTAATTTAATATGAATAATGAGCCAGATGCATAACAAGACTATTAAATTGTTATCGCAAGCAGCCCTGTCCCTCGTTGATTAATGACTCTGTGTGTCACCAAGGAAAGGAACTCCGTTTTTAAGTGCAGATTGTCATCATCAATGTTGCCAAAGCAACCACTGTCTACTTTTGACTTACCCCTGAACATGGCAATTAAACCATTACATGAGGAAACAAAACAGCGATTATTCTCTGAAATGGAAAACTGAAGGCTGGTAAAGAAGAAGGGTGTGGGGAAGCCAGATTTGTTCCCCGAGATAAATGTACCTGTGCAAGAACCATGTTCCAGGTCAGTGCACATTCTCAATATCAAATGTATCATGGTCTCCCACTCAGTGTGAAATCTGATGTTAATCATAAAGTCTGGTACTAGAAAGCCAGCAGAACCAATAGAAAGGCATGAATAAAAAATAAAAAGTGAAAAACACTTATTTTGCAGTAAATAAAACCAGAGAGCAGAGAGATAGTTAAATAAGAAAGCAGGTGGAATCTCTATACATGATCTTTATAGAGGCTGTTTATACAGACAGAACACATTTGTACATATGCACATATACATGAGCATACTCTCTACATTACTCATCAAAAAAATGTGTGCTTGACTCTGTGTTCGGGGTTTTTTTGTTGTTATTTTTGGGATGGGGGTTGTTTTGGTCAATGTAAGATTTGTACAGAATGTTCTACCAAAAGCTGCTACAATCTGGCTTCTTCCAACTTACAAGCTTCTCGGAGTTTTTCCTTGTCGTAATGTAGCCCCTCATATTCTTGTAAATTAATCCTGTTCACTCTGATCCGCAGGCGATCTGGGATGGAATGAGGACTGCAAGAAAAGGAGAAAGCTTCTTAGACAAAGTGTTCCCTGGAAGAGCAAAGGAAAACAGGATATGAAGGGATTTCAATCTTCTCTGAAAGAAGAAAAAGAACAAGCTTCTTCAAAACTGGGCCAAGTCCCCACAGGCCTATTCCTGCATTTAAAATTATGAATTTCTACTGCACAAAAGCATAGACATTATACCTTAAATAATAAGCGAAATCAAGAATCCCTTTTGCTGTTTGTGTGACCTGAAACTTTAAAGGCTTTTCTGAGTTCTTACAGCGCTATGCAGCTACCAGCCCTTCTCCAGTTCAGCTTTGTGTGCGTTCTTAGAGACCCACCACAGCCAGCAGATCTGCCAACTTGAATTTCAAGACATGGAAAGACACTCCTTTGGCAATATCTCAGGAAAACCATTCCTCTGCCCATGAGAGCATCCACACCACATTACTGAAGGATCCTGATCCAGCATCTCTGGTCTGAGAAATAGGCAACAAAACTGTGGCTAAGAACCAGATTTGTAATGTAAGTCTAATATTCAGAACCCAGGAGGACTTTTAAAAGCAAGGAGCAGTACGGCAACCTCATTTTTACAGATTTCAGTCTGATTTAGACACCTCAACTATTAATAATTTTGAAAGATTCAAGAGGTCAGTATCTAGAAATTAACTGCTCATATATTGATAGAGATTTGTCCAGAAAAGCTTTCTTTTCCATTTCACACTGGTTTCTACTTTACTGTAACCTATTATTTGATTTTTTTTAAGTTTAGCTGGATGCTACTCAAATTAACTTAGCCACATTTGCATTCTCCACTTCTAAGGAAAGACAGACAATCTGTGTATTATAATGCATACTGTAGAGGTCCGTGCTATAGGAACTCAGCCCCAGGTCAGTTAAAAGCAGATTACTCATTCTGTGCTTTTACCAAAAGCCTATATTTTCTGTTTTAATCTTGTTAGTAACAGGACTCTGCCTACAGAAATATTGACTAATACACACTGCCTTTGGAAAGTTATAATGCTGTGTACTATCATAAATATACAAGTTTGCTTCTTTGCCTCAATTTTAAACGATTTGACCTACAGCATCTGCACTGCTAGCACAGGACAAGACAAATCTCACAAATGTTACCTCGTGTCTAAGCACCAATTCAAATATTAATTTTCTTCACAAATGTCATCAGCCAGTAGTAGGCTTATCACAACAGGCCTCATTTCAAACTCATTATCACAAAGAATAATCTGAATATCTCATGAAAGCAGGAGAGGAAAGACAGGGAGTTAGAATGACCTCATGCCAACATCTGTCCAACCTTGGCTTATTGCCTCCAACCTACCTGTGAGAACCTGAGGACAGTGTTTGGACACCAAGGGGAGAGAAAGACAACACTGACTTCTGTAGATATGCTGACTCACTACCTAATGCCATGTAAGGAAGAAAAACAAACGTTATTTTTCAGCCTGAAGCTGATGGCAACCTATTGCATACACAGCATCACCTTCTGAGTCAAATTAGTCCTTTTGCCTGAAAAGAAGTAGGCAAGCCCTTTTTGTTTGACTAGAGCTGGAGGAAGAAAAATATCCAAAACGAAGAGCAAATCTAGAATATATTTGTTTTTTCAGGAGCCACACACACACTCTCCAAAATTATCTTTTTATTAGAAAATATTTAAGAAGGTACTTCCCATGCTTTTGCAAAATGTATAATTTTTGGTATATAGATATATATATACACACATATATATATACAATATGCATTTTATATCTCTGGCTTTGCTTCTGGAGGAGCAACAAGCACACCGTCTTAAGTGTGATGTATTTTCTGAGGAGAAACAGGAGCAGGTCCAGTGTATGAGGGCAATCAGCTGGAAAGTACCAGAGTTTGATATTCTGTTCCACCCTCCTCTCACACCATTTTTGTAAAGACAGGCTAAAAGTACTACATAAACAGGCTGTGTGTTAAAACATACAACTGGAGAGAAATAGAGTTTGGCCTCTTGTCCACTTGAAAAGTTTGGCTGCCGTAGTCAAAAAAACGTAACCTTGGAAACAGTAGCTTTCTATAGAAAATAAACTATTATCAGAAATAACAATACCAGGAAGTCCTTTCTAGAGGATAGAGATTTATACACTCAGCCAGGTCCAGTCACAAGTAGCATATTCATTATACAAGTAAGCATATATACACATTCCTAAAAATGTGTGTATATTGACACATACACAAAAGAGACATTTATTCAGTAACTGAAGCTTTATGGTTTTGTTCATCAGTTCTTTGCAAACATCCTTTGTTCTCTTAGAATAGTCATTGGCTGACACATTCTGTCACTAAGTTTTATTACCTATTCAAAATAAATCTGATTCTAAAACTCACTATTTGAATATTCATTCCTTGTGCTATCAGACTAGCAACTGACACCAGGGTATATTGTCCTCATCAGTCAAACTAATTAACTCATTCATTCACAGAACTCTATTTAATGCAGCTGAGCGAAATACTTCCACTCTCAACACTTCTGTAGTCTTCACAGACACTGCATAATAATCCATATTATTATACAAATAGATCAATTTGTCTTTGTTCAGATATACTCACTATATCCAGAAACCAGAAAGATTAAATACATAAGCATGTCCATATAAAAGCAAATAACAGGGTGATGAATGTCACCAAAAACAAACATCAGTACAGTATTAATAGAAATAGATGTCTCTGAATACTGTGTAAAACAATCACAAGGAGAAGAAGAAAAGCTTTCCACATATAGCAGCAATATATAAATAAATTTGGGGGAGATTGCTGCACTTTAATTCAACCTAAAATATTTACATTACTTACCTACTATTTTTTTTAAATGGCGTATTACATAGACAACATAATGTATTTGAAAGTATGGATAAATGAATTTCATTACCTCCTAAAGAATCTAATTAAGAACCTCATTCCACAAACACATCAATCCACAGAATTAAATCCTAAATGTCATTTGCCTCATGAGGATGTAAATAAAGATCGGGGTCAACCAAAACATTCTGTTTGCTCATATTCATTATTTATAATGATTTCACTTAAGCACAAACCCTAAATATGAATCTTCTCCGAGATCTTTCACCTAGAAAACACACTCAGCTTTTGCTGAAGTTGTGACTTCCTCCTCTCACCCCTATTAATCATCCAGCAACAAGTGAGAGGATGCCAGACAGCTCACTAGGAGCGCAGCTGGTTTTCCTAGGAAACATGCTCCTGCCTCCAGTCACCCAGGGAAGAGCACGGTCAGAGCGAGCTTGGGTCCTGCCCAAGCCTGGCACTCCTCCTGCACAGTGACCAGTCACACTTCTGCCACGCCACCAGGCTGATCCAGCTGGGAAGATGGACTTGTAAATTATAAATGTCCCAATCTCTATATCAATTATTTATGAACCCTGGTGAACGATTTATTGCGCTTTATGTTTTCATAAAGAAAGGAATAATAAGAATAAACAGTCCAACAAGTCCACAGAATCCAGTGACAAATTTCTGATAGATCTTCAAGAATACAGCCTACACCACCCTACACACAAACAGATTTTAACATGATTCAGAAAAGAGGAAAGGAAATCTACTTCCCCCCACACAACAAAATACTTGAGTAAAAAAATCAGTCTTTTAGGGGATGTTTGTAGTGACAATGAATGATTAATGAATTACCTGTCTCCTAGAGAAGAAATAAAATGAAAAATTAATTAAGTGTTCCAATGTTTAGAACAACTGGAAAGAGGAAAGCTGTAGCCAGAAGACAAAAAAAACTCACCTTACTTTCAAGATCACATTGACAGAACTTGGAAATGATACATTAAAAATAAGTTTCTGACAGCATCTTCTTAAAATGTAAGAACTGCCACAACAGACCAGATTCATCCAGTCTCTTCTATGGGCAAATTTCAGTGCTCCACAAAAGTTCACCACTATTTTAAGGTAAAGCTCTTGCTGAGATCTTTACCTAAAAAAATAAAATTATAAGCTCTACCAATTTTTTTTTTCTTTCATTTGGGAATCTGAGCTAGATGAGCAGCCAAAGGGCAGTCCCCTTGGTTAGGAGAAGCATTGGAAAGAAAAGGTAAACCTCATAGCTGAGATAAGAATTTCAAAATAGAATAAAATAGTATAATAAGAAGAAATATGGTAGTAATAATAATTATTGTAATGATAAGTGGGGGGTAGGGAGAGTAACAAACTCGAGAGAAAAAAGCCATGGACAATACAACTGCTCACCACCCAATCCATCCCCACACAGTGGTCAGACCCCTCCCAGGTGACTCCTCCAGGTTACACACTGGGCATGACCTTCTCTGGTGTGAAATTTCCCTTTGGCCAGTTTCTGTCAGCTCACCTGGCCTCACTCCCTCCCAGCTTTGAGTGCAGCTCTCCAGCAGCAGAGTGTGAGACACTGAAAAGTCCTTTACTTGGGATAAACATTGCTTAGCAACAGGCAAAACATTAGTCTTGCCATATACCAAAAAACAGCTCTCTACCAGCTACTAGGGAGAAAATCACCCATGTTCCAGCCAAAACCAGGACATGTTGTCCCAGACAAACTAGGTTAACACAACTGTAGCAAATTCTTTGGCACTTTCTTACATCAAAGTTGCTTCAGCAAACACACTTTGCTTTGTAGAGGCTAGATCCACACAGACACCTAAAGTACAGACACAAACTGAATTTCACAGTAGAATCCTGGTACTTGCTTTTCTTCCGCATGCTAACTGTGGCTCTCTCACGCTTTACCTTTACAAGCACAGTGGATTCTCCCGTAGTAATAATCCCACTAAACAGAATTACAGAATTTTTGGGGTTGGAAGGGACCTTAAAGAATACCTAATTCCAACTCCCCTGCCATGGGCAAGGACACTTTTCAGAAGACCAGGTTGTTCAAAGCCCCATCCAACCTGGCCTTGAACACCTCCAGGGTGGGGCACCCACAAACTCTCTGGGCAACCTATTCCAGTACTTCACCGTAAAGAATTTCTTCCTGCTATCTAATCTGAACCTACTCTCTTTCAGGTTGAAATGATTCCACTTGTCATTACATGCTCTTGTAAATGGTCCCTCTCCGTATTTCTTGTAGGCTCCCTTCAGCTACTGGAAGGCCACAATTAGGTTACCCCCAAGCCTTCTCTTCTCCAGGCTGAACAATCCCAATTCTTCCAGCCTTTTCTCATAGGAGAGGTGCTCAAAGCCTCTAATGGTCCATGATGGGGACCCTGGAGCTGGATGCAGCACTCTGGTGGGGTCTCACAAGAGCAGAATAGAGAGGCAGAATCACCTCCCTTGACCTGCTGGCCATGCTGCTTTGGATGCAGCCCAGGATATGGTTGGCTTTCTGATCTGTCAGAGAACATGTGACAGCTCACGTTCAGAAACCCACATACTAAACAGGAAAAACTGATGAAGAAAAGATGAGGCTCAATTCCCTACAAAACTTGTTTCAGAAAAAAAGGAGAAGATATCCATAAGCATTTTCATCCTCAACTCTGAATTTGAGGAATAGTTCATTTTCTACCACTTTCTCCCTTACACCTTGTCTCCTACAGCTCTTTATTAGAGTCTCCTCTTATGGACAGTAACAATATTCAGCTTGAGAAAGTTGATTCTGTTCGGCATTTGGACCTCTAAAAGCAAAAATATTATTCTCTATTATCTTTTTGTTATTCACACAGGTTTTACACACATACTCTTCTGCAATCATTGCCACACAAACTCCATAAAGGAATAGTATTTACTGTGATATTTGTATTACAGTGATATTTGTATTTTCATTTATGCAGATTTTGTAATAGAAAAAACAATTACAGCCTACCCACAGTGTTTGTTCCACTTGTAGAAGGACTGTAGGAGCTACACAAGTAAATTATATTTTATTTTTCAATGGTAATTTTTTTCAGCATTCTATTGCATCAACCACATAAGACAAATGTACTCTCACAGGTGCATCTTCTCATCTCTGAGCATCCAGCAGGAAAATGCAAGTCTTTGCCTTCTTTTTGAAAGGGCCTCAAAAATACAACACTTTTATTTACTTACACACCTTGTACAAACATTTGCAATGGATCACACTACAGTTCTACTGTCTCTGCAAAAAAGACCATATGAGCCTAATAAATTGGCTGCCCCAAATTCCCATGCATCTCCCGCCGCAGAAATCCTGACATTTACCTAAGACAGTCTACATCCATCACCAGGTCTCAGTAGGATCTGCCCTGCTGTTCAGTACTAACTGGAACTCTGCTTCTATGTTGTTCAACAAAAAACAAAAGAATATTTGAATCTCAAAGCCATCATAATCCAAATCAAACTGCCCTATTACCTCATTGATTCATATTTTACTTTGCCAGACACACTAATTGGCAGCCCCAGTGCAGCAGCACACTTAAACTATTTTTACAGATTTTAAGATACAGAACATCTTTGACTTTCAAATTAGTTTGGAACTTGCAAGTCTTTCTCTCCCTGCTTTGTCCTGACAGTTGATATCAAATGGGATGTTAAAATGAACTGCATGAAAACTTGGAGGTCATTTTCCAAGGGATATCCCTGAGCTTGGAAGTAGCACTCATTCTCCCAGACACACAGCACAGCATTCTGTGTAAGAAATAAGTGTTACTCCAACTTTTTTCTGGAGGCAGGTTTAGATGTTGAGTTGGTAAAAAAAGTTAGTTTCATTACTTTATGCTCCCCAGCACAATACAGCAAATAGGACCCAGGAATAAGGCACACCAAACTGGAAATCTTTCCTTGTTTACAAAACAATGAATTATTGCAGCTTTCTGAAATTTCACAGAATCACAGAATAGCTGAAGTTGGAAGAGACCTCTGGAGGTCATCTGGTGCAAAGCCCTGCTCAAGCAGGACCACCTAGAGCAGGCTGTCCAGGACCATGTCCAGGCAGGTTTTGAATCTCACTAAAGGCGGAGATTACGCAACCTCTCCTGGCAATCTGTGCGAGTGCTCTGTCAAGATTTCAATAAAAAACATTTTTCCTCGTGTTCAGAGGAAATATTTTTCCTCTTGTCCTGTGTTGGATTGAAAGGATCTCAATTCTTTCCAGGAATGGTGCCTGGCTTTAACTTCAGATGTGCCTGTTGCTATGGATGTCTGGGGAGCTGACTCATGGCTGAACCTAGTCACCATCACCAGACAGGTCCTGCCTAGCTTACTCGGCTGCTGTGGAACTGGGCCCTTCCCAGCAAGATCCTGTGCTCATCATGCTGCCACCTGAGCTCCCTCTTCCATTTGTCACTGGATTTTACTGCCCTATCTCTTGGCTGAATGACACAGGGTAATAACAAAAGACTGTGGAACTTATAGAATAGAAAAAAGCCAGATACTCACACAGTGAAGGAATCAGGGGGAGCCGAGACTCTCCTCAGGTCAGCAGACTGCACTTTATGGATACTATAAGGCAGCAGGAAATGAGTGGCCAGGAGAAAAACGGCACACAGTGAGGACAGACAAGAAAAAAAGGTGAGAGAGAGAGGAGTGGAAGAGAAGAAAGAAAGAGAAAGACACACAACGTTTAAACAGAAACAAAAGGAATGTGTCACATAAATGTTGAATGAAGGGACATGCAGAGCTCTGAGTTCACACTAGGAAGCCAAGAGCAACTGAAGACATGCAAATGGAGAAAATCACTGCTGTGTGGCACAGGAGCTTTCCAAAGACACGAGTGAGGGCCAGTGACAAGCTCGGCACACAAGTATACAAGAAAGACAAGGGACCCCAGAATTTCTTCCACAAGCACTGAAAAATTTCAAAGCAACAGACTTTGGAAGCAGGTCCAGAAATGCAAACAAAGTTCAATGCTGAGATCCAGATGGATAGAACTGGCTCCAAGGATTGACCATCTCTAATTACTATTTAAGACAAAAAATACCCTTACTGGAGATTTTGTATCCACAGTATCAAATTGTTGTTTCCATTCTTCTTTCTCATACCTTGGGGAAACTTGCGTTTTATATATAGCAGCTCCCAATATTAATTCGCCTTTAGTGTGAATATTCAAATGATCCCTTTATTTTTCTTGAGTGTATAAATATTTTTTTAACTAAAAGTTCTTCCCTCTTCTTTCTCTTCCATTATGCAGGACATTCTTCCTCAACCCAAACTAAAAGTCTGTGAGAGCCAATGACATTTTGCAATTCAGAAAGTGTTCATTAACTGAAACTTGCCGGGGAATTTACTACGCAGGAGTTTCTAATCAGAAAATTATTCCTGGAAAAGCTGAACCACAATTTCTCTTCTTATTCTCCACAATTTTTAGTATAGCTCACAATAACCACATTCTTGGCTCAGTCACAGAAAACTGAGCTATATGTTGTCTCTTTCACATGCTACCATGATCAATAGCGGAGAACAGGAATGAGAACTTAGCCAACAAATGTTTTAAGGAGGAAAAAATCCACCCCCAGAGCAAAGTAGTTCAGGAGAAAAAAATATTGAAACAGTGTAAAATTCCTTCAAATTAAGTCTTTTTCTGCTCACTCCCACTTCTTATCTGGTAATAATATCAAAGCTAACAATAATAACTCCTCTGTATTTCTGTGACGAAGATAATTTTTTAATTGCTTTCCTGGCAAGGAGCTCAAGAAGAGTTGTCTAGTAATTAAGGATAGCACCAGACCCACTTACTTATCTCACACATCTGACATTCAAATTATAGTAACAAAAAAGCCCTTAATCTATCATGTTCAATCCTATACAGGGCTTTCTGGGAGATTCCAACAGAATAAGGAGTTATATCCTAGACATCAAGTTAAGAAAAATAGAAAAACATATTTAATTACTAATTTCTTCATTTATGCAATACTACCAATCAGCATCACAATGAATGAACTTCTTACAATACTAATGTGCTTCTTAGATTTTAGCCTTTAACATGCCATGCACTTTTTATCACACCATAAGATTCAACTCCTCTGTCCTTCCTTTTCAACACTTCAGATATGTACAGAAATAGATGTAAATATATACACACACAGTTTCTGATATGTGAAGCTGAGGCTACAGTTCCTGACAGATCATTTGCATTTTCCCAAGACACAGATCTGCAAAAAAAGTACCTCAGCCAAATCAAAATACTCTGACAGCAATTTCGTGTACCACAGCACATTTAAATCAAGCTAAACCATGAAGAACATCCCCTTGATAATTGGCATATACTACAAATCTGTATTTCCCTATCACACTTCAAATTCAGATCAAAAAATCCAAACCTAACCACACTAATTATCAGTTTCAAGTACCATGAATTTTCTTTTTACATTTGCATCAGCCTCCTTCAGCGCAGAAAAAGATGTCACAGGATTGCCTTTTTCTTTGTTCTAACTTTCATAAATGATTGAGGAACAGTGGTTGGGTGAAACTGGGCACTGCTGCCCACAATCAAGAGTCTGCCATTCTCTGCTCAAGAAAGATGAGTATACTTAATGTATTCTCCAGGCAAATAGAAATTGCACATAAGAGAAATGGGCTTCTACTGAAACTTAAAGCATTAGTCTCAGTAAGAGAACAGAGTGGAAAATTGAACAGGAACATGTTGAAAGTAACCCGGGTGGCTTTGATTACATTAATAGATTGACAGCCAGGGGATGACAAAAAACTCTTGAGGCCTGGTCAAAGTTTGAAGTAAAGCAGTATGAGAGATGACTTTTAAGATAGTTGAAAAGATGTGCCTAATATCTTGTCTCTTTTTTTCCAGTTATATGAGTTAGTCTAGTGAAAGGTACTACATCTCTTCACAGAACTTGCCTCACCATCACAATTGCAACAGCAAAATTCCCCACCTGTTTCCCCAGAAATATTAAAGCCTCGGTGCATAACTGTTTGAACTAAATATGGATCCTTAATAACTTTAGGATGTTAGTTCAGTGTCTTTGGATAAGGGAGAAACTGTTTTGCTTCATGTTTAGAATACTTGATGAAAAACTGCAAAGTCCCTTACATCACTCCTTTTAGCAGCAATAAAGACCTATACAAGGATTACAGTAATAGCCTCTATAAAATAATCTAACTTATTTTATTGGATGGCCATTTTCATAGGTCAAAATTTGACTATTTAGGTTTCTTCTAATTAAAATATCCCTGTAACGCTTGTGAAGAAGGCTTAATCTTGGAAAGAAATGTTAGTCCTAAGTATTCCTCTTCACAAGATACTAGTTTCCAATCTTCTTAGTTTTTTGCTAGTCATATTTACAATACTCATTTCTCATTTGAGTTTCTATACTGGAGAAGGATTTCCTACAAAGTACAAAGGGTTCTTTCAGGACATTGAGGTCTTTCTCCATAAACTCTGCCAGGCAGCATGTGCTCACAACAGAGACTGAAATACGTCCTGATTAGTTCTTGATTGTGGCAATTTCTTACAGGGTCTTCAATGCAGCTTGAAAAGCAGATCAACAAAGCTGAGAAACTAAATTAAAAAAAAACTTCAGGGGCAAATGGCATACATATGCAGAACCGTCAGAAGCCAGGGGCCACACTGCCAAGCCTGCAGAAACCTCTCTAAATAAATAAATACATAACA
The DNA here is from genome assembly GCA_013396875.1 of Vireo altiloquus. NCBI lineage: Eukaryota > Metazoa > Chordata > Aves > Passeriformes > Vireonidae > Vireo > Vireo altiloquus. The sequence continues at coordinate 218,484 of VZRF01000916.1, forward strand.
GAAAGATAGAACACCGGTCCAAAAGCAAGAAGGGTAACTCAGAAGATAAAGAGTAAAAGAAAGCCAGGTAAGTATTTACAACAGAGTGAAAAGGGACTTCAGAAGATGTGATTTTTTTTTTTTTTTAATTTATTTTTCAAATGCGCTGCAAGTCTGGTACATGCAAAATCCACGACCGAATGTGCTGCCCCACACGGGCCTCCTGCCATTAGGACATGCAGGTATGCAACTCACTCATTCAGCAAAGGCATGGACGTTCTCCTCTTGCTCTTCTGCACCATGTTGGCTTGGTTCCTCAGGGAGATGCGGATGAGCGAGGGAGCCAAGCGACAGGGCTCGCCGTCCACTTGCATGGGGATGGACTTGTACGTCAAAAGCGTCACCTCCCGGCACTGGTGCAACCTCTCTCCATGACCACCCACCTGGAGAGCAGCCTGCAAAAAACAAGCAAACCAAAAAAGACAAACAAACAAAACACCGAGCAGGGAAAAGAAAAGATACCTCTGAGGCAATTAACGAATCCAATATGCCGCTTTGCTGACAGTGTCCCTTACACTCCATACCAAAGCTGTTCTAAAAGAGCACAATGAAAGTGTTTTCTCCCTGAAACTGCAGAGCAATACTTAAAATTTCGTAGAGAAAAGTGATGGGCAACAAGCAGAATTCTAACCACATGCATTATAGGACTCATCACCTATATACACACGCTTGTGCACGCACAAATTAATACCTCTGTTCATTCTTAAAGCTTTCTATTTGTTTTGGTTGGTTTGTTTTTACAATAACAGTAATGCTAATAATTATTTGCTCTCTAAAACAACATCCCTAATTAGATACATCTGCGAGACAGAAAAATCATTTCCCCTTCCTGGACAGAATACTCTTTAATGTGAATTAGATAAATTTAAATATTTTATTATTAAAGCGTACAAAGCAAGTCAACCTCAGCATTAGACAGGCAGAAAAGAGCAAGCAGAAGGACCTTGTTAAAAACAATTAAATATCATGTTTAAGAATTCATTTCAAAGAAATTAAGCGAGTAAGACAATAAGCAGATCCTCCAGGTTCTAGGCAGATATGTTTGGGCAGAAATGTATTTTTTTAATGAATATGACTATTATGTGACAATTAAGTCGCATCTCTCGGATTCAGAAAAAAATCCTTATATTAATGCAGTGCTAACAGAGAACAGCCTATACACAAGTCAAAGTCTTAATCCTGTTCTGTGCATTTAATATTATGGATCAATTGATAATATGATCAATAATATATTAATACTTCTTATAGGGTATTTCTTTCCCTATTTCACAGACCCCCTTAGGTATGAACAAGCACATCTGAGAGATATATAAATCAAGTTAGGACTATATCAATTCAGTCTAGGGTTACAATTGTTCTTCACCATCGAAAGCAAAGTACACCTGTAGGCCCTCTGTTCTCAACTAGGCTTCCTTTAAAGAGAAACGGCAGCTCAAAGGGCCCAACGTCTTAAATTCAGCCCCACCTGAAATTGTTGGCAGCTTTTGAGATCACTTTAGCCACTTCCATTGGCTGAAGCAGTGTTAGTGGCAAACCCAAAAATTCTTCTGACTGAAAACTCTCAGTTGGTACATGCTAAAGAGAATTTTGACAGCATTTTCGAATACATGCCCTAAACTCTTCACATTTATTCCACAAGATCTACTATGCTAATTCACAAAATTTTTCTTGCGGGTTATTTCCCTAATTCACTAGATTCATCCAAAAAAATTAAAGAAAGGCCACAAAAGCATCCTTAACTCAGACGAACTTAAAGGAAAGACTGAACAAGACTGCCTTTTGCTTACTTTGAAGATTAGATAAAAAGGAGAGATAAAATTCATGCAAGAAATACTAATAAAGTTGGCGGTTACTAAAGTTTCACAAGATTTTTGGTGAGCATATGGAAACTGTATGTGCATATAATTTTATATAATATTTTATATTTATATACCTAAAATAAATATACATAAATATTCTATTTTTATGTACATTTATAAAAATTTATATACTTATTCTTCATATAAATATCTATTTTTATTTATTTATATTATAATTTTTGTATATATTATACATTTATACACCTAAAAATATATGTTTATGTCGTAGATTGAAATATACAAAAGTTAAAAAGAAAAAGCAGTATTTATTTGATGATAAAACACTCCTACAGTAAAATCATGACTTATCATCCTGTTCTTACTGTAATAATCCTGCCATTTAACTTGGGAGCACTGCCGATGCCAATTAGCCATGTTTTGCAAAGAATAATTTTTACTACTAAATAACAGATCTCCTATTAGAAAAGAGCAATTGGACTCTGCCATTTAACAGCAGAGTATGCTTTGGCTTTAGCTGACCATGGGGAAACCCACTTGTTCTTCAGCAACAAGGACGATTTTGCCCTCTGCAGTGCTGCCCTCAGAGCTGCCTGGCAGCACCCCCAGGTACCCACCAGCGAGGCCATGGTGAACCCAATCACTTCGATGTAGCCGTCGTCGTGGCGCTGAGGCTCAAAGTCTCGGTGATCGCCTGGGTTCCCCCAGGGCATTGTGCCAGCACAATACCTGCAGAGAGAAGTTTGGAGAGCGAGTTGGAGACAGCAGCTTGCCCTGGTGGGTACTGACTAGCAGCCTATGGTATCTGATTCGACACTCACAGTTCCATCCACCATAAACTTTATCGAGTTCCTCTCTGAGAGGAAAATGGGGAAACGCCAGGAAATAGGTAACAGAGCAGCAGCACTCTTTTCTCCCTATTTGCTTTGATTCCTGCTGGTGAGCTGTTGAGTCACAAAGCTGTTTTGCCCCCATTTCCTCTCTCTCTGCTAGCTCAGCACAAGGAAGGTAAAACATTGCATAGCTTGAGGAGGCAGGGAGACAGAAGAAGCAGGAACAGATACAGCTGTGGCATCTCTCTTTTCTACTGTCAAAAAATAGATGTAAAAGTTATCTAAAAGTGATAGAAGGGGGAACTTTGGAGAGGTGACACCAAGCAGAAGCTTGCAGTGCAGGACTCAAAAGATCAGGTGCTTGGGACTGCATGTGGAGCAAAGTAGGAGGTTGTCTGAAGCAATGGTCTCCAAAGTGGGGTGCATGCAAGAAAAATCCACAACTGACAAGACAATTAGAGTGTGTGAAGAAAAATATTGCTTTTACTTTTAATAAATAAGAAAGCAAACTTTAAAAACAAACATTAAAATAAGTTCTTGTTTCATCTTTATGACATTTTTCTTAATTTATATTTGTGCATGCCTTATATTGTTTGTAATACTGATATAGAGGTACATGTATATAACTGATACATATATTGGGGTGGTACTTAAAAGACTTACTGATAGAGATGCACAATCAAATTAAGCCTGGAGACTACTGTTCTAGAGAGCAGGAGACTGACAACTTTTAATAATTCAGCTATATTTTTATTAAGGACATCTTGTAACATGTTAAAAACTATGGCTTCTTTCAGCAGCTTGGTATTCCTCAACTGGTAAAATATTTATCCTTCCCCTCTCTCCATTTCTGTCCCCTCGTCCCCCTTTCCTTTTTTTCACACTTTTATTCTAATTAAGCAAAAGACCAGGCATCTGTTTCTTTACTAACTTGTTTGCAGGTTAGATGCACGACTTTTCAAGGTGTGTTTGTTAAGCATTTCTACTGCATCAGGAAATTCAACTTTTTAAAGGATGGTTTTGCTACACCCTGAACTCTGACACCATTCTGGGTTGCTCATTAACAGCATTATAAACAGCCAGCTCTCAACAAGGCAGTCCAGAGACTCCCTGTACATTCCCCCAGTCTAGGACAACTGGTAAGTATCTTTCAAAATCTATTTTTATTTTTCTTGTATAACTTCAAGAATCTGTCTTGCGCTTACCTGGGTATGTTTAAAAACACTATACACTGGAACTTCAGCTCCTGGATCTTTGGAGTCAGGTCTGTACCATCACACTACAAAGCCAAAGTGACAGAGCACAGAGAAATTGCTGAATGGAGCCACAGACAAGAGAAGTGTTGCTGCTTTGTAACAACTTTCCCAAGACTTTCCTTGGAATGTGTTGCAAATGTCATGCTCAAAACTGAAAAGTAACAGAGCCATTAAACTCTCACCTCACTCTCTCTCCAAATCTCCACCTCCACCCTCTTCCCACAATACTATGACACAATTTCTTATACTTACCACAACTTTAACATGCTTGGATAAATCTCTTGAGCTTCTTTGCAGAAAGTCTGTAAAGGCTGCCTGCAACAGAAATAAGTGCAGGAACTGTCAACACTTCCTTTCTTTTTTTATTTTTTCTCTCTGTTCTTATCTCTCCAAAGAGCTAATTACCAAAATGCCATCCTTTTGTCAAACTTGTTCTCTCAGAAGACATGATTTTATTTTATTGTTTTAAATTGTGATACTTGTCTTTTTGAGAGCTTAACTGAAAAACAGTCCTTGGACACCCAAGTGCAATGGTATCCTGGACCATTAAGTGCAAATTCTTGCTCACATACTTGTTTCCATGTTTAAGACACATGGGTACAGCGAGTGTTATCATCCAGAAATACATTATATATGTCATTCATTATCAAACTGGTGTTTAGAATAAAGTGCTGCCATTTGCCTCCTGAATGCACGAGGGGGTAATTATATGTGCATATTCACACATCATTAATCACTCCAAATATCTGATTTGTGCCTTGCACTCCCTGTGACCCTATATCCAAGACTGCTCCTCAAAGCTACAAAGATACAGACCAAAACTTTGGGAATTCCTCTAGGAAACTCACTATCAGTGCTCTTCCCAAACCCTGAAAGAAGCAGAGCATTGCCTTGAGAAGCTTACGAGCCAGAAGCAGAGGGACCAAGGTACAACCAGAACTGTGTCCAAAGCAGTGGCACTTTTCTCACCTGCTCAGGTCTCTATAATGACAGCACCTCAGGTACTGCTCTTTTCTACAGATACCTGTGTGGCACTGCCGAAACAGCATGTGTGCACTTGAAATTGCAACTGGCAGAATGAACTGGCATGAGATCCTGATGTGAAAAAGTGAGGGGGAAGGTAATTATGAAAACATTCAAGATACTAAGTAAACATCATTCTGTAAGACAAATCTCTACTTACCCCAGCATAAAACATTTTATTTCTAAATCGGCTGTTGAATTTCTCTGGATTTGCTTCTGTGAGAGGATGAAAAATAAAAGTATGAACATCCTAATAAAATAAGTAGACTTCATTATACCTTCATATTCCCTACTAGCACTACTAGTGCTTTCAGTGTATCACTCAGTGAAAATATTAACATAAATATGTTTTCCATGTGTGAGTCCTCCATCTGTGCCTTTATCTGCTATCAGATTTCAACATTGATATTGAATCCTTCCACTTTCCTGTAGAGTGGAAATAGAGGAAAACATTTGCAAAGAGGTAACAAGAATTCAGTTAATTTAACACCTCTCAGACTATTTATGACAAAATCCCTCACTAGAATTTCTGAGACTTCTGTTTCCAGCAATGTAGAACAAATCTGCAAGGATTATTAGAAACTTATAAAACACTAACCCATGCTTTGAACCAGGAGTAAAGCATTAATAAATTACTAGATGAAACAGACACTTAAATTCTGATGTGTTAAAGAGTTACTAAGGAATAGACATTTCTATCCAAACCCTGCTGCAAAAAAAAAAAAAAAAAAGAAAAAAAATTGGTTACTCTGAAACCTATTTAGAAAGTCATTTTATTTTGATTAGATTCCAAGAGATGGAGAATTTTTAATCTAGTAGTAATGTATATCTAATGGTTAATTATTCTCACTGTAAATGTAAATGTAGTGGTTTCCAATCTTGACATTTTCAGTATTCAACTGCCAACTGCTAAATCTTGTTATACTTCTCTGTCAAATTAAAGAGCCTTCAACTATCAGATATCTTCTCCTTGGGTAAATACTTATAGGCAGTGATTAAATCGCCTCTTAATGTTCTTTCCAATAAGCTAAATGGAGTTCCCCTAATCTCCCAACATAAGGGACATTTCCCAGAATACAGTTCATTCTTGGGCCTCCTCGGAAACTGCTTTCCTTGTGTGTGACACCTAGAGATTCCAGAAGCAGCCCTTCTGACACTGTATTCAGTGTTATTACCAACTATTCACCCTTGCTCTAGTGAAAACATCAAACTACTGAGGCAGTCCTGCTGGCTAAAGCATCACATTAGTGTGAACGCATCCAAACTTCCTCTCAAATGACCACTTAAAACAACACTTCTAGCTCTCTTGGAAGCCACTACATCTCACAAAATATGGCTCCATTTTGTAAGAACGATCTGCTTGAGGCTTCTGATTTGCTTGCTTTGAGTTACTGCATCTGTTGCTGTGTCATAGGTGACTCAAACCCAGTCAGGACCATTTCTACTTCAAACAATTAATTTAATTGAGTAAGTCAATCTCATCTCACTTATTGAGCTCACAGCTCCTTGCAGAGAGTCCTGACACCCCATGCTAAGCAGCAGAAGGCTTCTGAAGGCTTAGTGCCTGTGCTGCATGTTCTCTCATGCAACTATCCCCAATGGTGCCAGACAGCAGACACCACAGCACTGGATCTAACATGGATCTTCAAACATTCCAATAACCAAAGCCCCAGTTTAGAACGGGAAAGAAGCCCTTCTGAGGTCAGGGACTAAGCAGTCTCTCAACTTACTGCTTCCACTTCTGCCATCACAGATGAGCACAGGTAGGGAATAAGGACTCTGATGTAAAATAGAGCCTTAAGCTGATTAGAGTGTAATTTTGACTGTAGAAGTAAATTACTGACTGCAAATCCAAGGCTCACTCCATCCTCACCATTCTTAAACCACCAAGGAAGTGGAAAATGGACTGTGTTAGACTCTGTGCAGTGGAGGAGTTTCCTGCAAACAAACAGTCCTGTAGAGCTGAGGGATCAAACAGCATGTCAGCAGGGATAAAGTAAATTGCATCTTCCATGCTCCACCAAAGCGTAAGGATGACAATGGAGGAAGTTGGAAAGAGCCCCTACCCAAAATACTTTCTGAAGAAGCAGAGCTAAATACATTAGACTTGGATCCAGCCCTCAAGTCTCAATCTGATTAGTCACAAGAAAAGTGTAGAGGTTGCCATGGAAAAGGCCAAATTAATATAGCGGTTCCTCTGAGATGTTGCAATCACTGATTATTGTAAATGTAACAGCTGACCAATCTCTACTGCACTAAGTGTTCTCCTAGGCTGAGAGCTCATATCAATTTATCTTATTTTGGTTTGCAAGCATGGTATTCATTTGTTTTAATGCTATATGTGATTACAATAGCTCCGCATAAGCAACTGCATACAACCACCTACCTCAAGAGCACAAGGGCTATAGCTGTGAAAGTACTTTACATTTTGCTACTGTTGCTAAGAATTTCTTTGGATTGTCATCAATGGTAAATGAGATCATAATCTGCTTTGTATTGCTTAATTCACTGAGTCACAGGATACTTAGGGCTTGAAGGGGCCTTTAAAGTCCATCTAGTCCAAGCCTCCTGCAATGGGCAGGGACATCTTCATCTAGATCAGGTTGCTCAGAGCCTCATTCAACCCAGCCTTGAAGGTTTCCAGGGATGGGGCATCCACCACCTCTCTGGGCAATCTGTGCCAGTATTTTAGCACCCTCATTGTTAAAAACTTCTTCCTTGCCTAAATTCACACTTTTTTTGCTTAAAACCATTACCCCATGTCCTGTTGAAATAGGACCCACTTTTCTTATAAGTCCCCTTCAAGTATCAAAAGGCTATAATAAGTTCTCCCAGGAACCTTTTCTTCTCCAGGCAGAACAACCCCAATTCCACATGAAAAACAATACAACCCACACACCAGCAACACCTTCAAGGCAATAAGCTTTCATCTCCTAAAATACATTGAATTCACTTCACATATTCTAGCATTTGAGAAGATAAGGATGACACTGGCAGTGAAGACTTGTGCTACAAAAAGCTCTCCTGGCCATACATATTCAGACACACAGCTTGCTCTGCCAAGTGCTTTTTCACCCATGTAAATTTTTAAAACACTGGCATGTCTGAAATAACATTCATTCTTTATAGGGCTCCATAACTTCATTATTTAATAATACCTCCATTAAACGAGAAAGTAGCCATGCATTTAATCTATACAGCATATTCACAGTCACATTAGCAATGCAGAGCGATATGCACTCATAAAAAAAATGCATACAGCTGTCATAATTTCATTCCTGTGCCCTTTTGTGGCCCCTCATTATTATTCCTAAAGCTTGAAGCAGTCTTAAACACCATAAAATATGCATTAGCTCATTCCATCATGTATCCTGTTCTTTATTTAGCCTGGCATTAGAGTGGTATCTTTTCATCTTGAAATGACACTCTGATGGTATGACAGTGAATATAAGGAAGGCTGCATTTCAGAAAAAAATACCTGCATACCTACTGGAATGACCAAAAGCTGAAGGCAGACACCTGAACAAGGTTTGTTTCTACAAGCACACCTGCCTAAACCATATCAACAGAGCTGTTCACATCAGTGCAAAGCCATTCACATCAGTCCTTAAGCCACACGTCAGCCTGTACAGGGTGGCACAACTGCCACTGGCAAGGGGACAGACAAGGTGCTACAACTGCTCAGATTCCTGGCACTTCTGCAGACATTAAACCCTTTAACCTGCACAGAGACACTCTGGGGCTGTACCAAGTCCAGGGATATTATTCTATACTGATCCATATGTAACAGCTGTTCAGTTTGAGAACACAGTTATATTCCTGCTATTTCCAGTCTCGTGGCTCTTCTCTTCCCTCCACTTCTACACTCACATCTGACTTATAGACCATCTCCTTTCAAGGTCTAAAACTTTGGAAAGCTTTCCTTTTAGCCCCTTTCCTCCAGTAAATTATGGTCTTCCTTGTACGTTTTCATTTTTTTAATAATAAGGTCCTTTGGAAACTCATGGTACAATCACTTTTCCTTCTTGTATGTATCTTAAGGTTTTATGTTCCAGCCTTACTTCTCAATTATAAGAACAGGATGTTAAATCCAACTCTATTTCTAGTTAATAAACTAACTGCCCGTCCACAAGGCTAAGGAAATAAAAAACTCCTATTACCTCTGGATTCATGGAACTCCAGCGTAACATGTGCATCAAACCCAAGACTGAAGTAATTATTGAAGACATTGAGGGGAAGCTGTAATTAGATAATAAAAAGAGACATAAAAACAACATGAATTGAACATTTCTTGACACACCAGGATTTAAGTACTTAAACTTGGCTCATCATGAAAACCTACTAAGAACAAAGTGGAACATATCAGGGAAATGTAAGCAGAAGGTTGGTCGGAAGGTTAGTAATGGCTTGTGAAAAATGATCAGATGCAGGAGCCCAAAAAACACAGAGAACTACAGTACTTTATGATCATATATGTATCTTTGTTAACACATCAAAGAATTCCTTATGTCGTCATTTAGATTTCCCACAAGGCTGCACCACTTAACATATCACCAACACAAAGGTTTTCAAAGGGTTTGCTGGTTCTTCAAGCTCAGCATGGCAAATGAAACTCCAGCTGTGTTCTTCTCGCTTCATATGTAACCAGGAGCAATCCAAGTCCCAGAGAAGAAGCCCTGATCCTATTGAGGATGCATGAGGCAGGCAAGCACACATCTGGCCTCTTCATTGCTACACACACCCAGCAGGGCTGTAGAGAGGCAACTGTAACATCCAATAGATAAGCTGGAAATTATAACTAAGAAGAAGGAAATGGTTCACAGAATCAGGAGGTTTTTTTTTAATTTTTGTAGTATTTTCAACATCTCCAGTCCAAATGATGAATTGTTATGTGATTTCCTCACCAAAATTTTCCCATTCCTCAACTACCAAGTTACATTAGTGGAGATTACATGGAGACCCACACACAAAGAAGTTAAATACAAAAATACACTACACCTTGCTGTAAAGTAAGAAACAGCTGGTATCCATTAGCAAAATCCTAAGGAATAAAATTTTACATCCTGTTTTTAGTTTTGTCTAATTGGGGAATGGATGGTAGTCACAGGGTTGCTTCTCCTGCAACTAGAGAAAAACAGCAATGACATTTCTGATAAAATGCTAGGGATTATTTTCCAGGATTTAATTCTTGACATAAATGTTCAATGCCAGGGAGTTTCAAACAACAAATAAATGCATTTCACATGACTCTGGAATTACTGACACATGAAAAGAGTCACAGGGAGAGATGCAAATAGAAAATTCAAAAGTCGCAGAACTCCTCACCCGTGCTGCTTACAGTGCAACCCAAAGATGTTCACAAGCATCCTATATTTTCCATGGGAAAAAGCAGGCTCTAACCTTACGTGCCCCATCTTCCAGCTCATCCTGGGGCAAATCAGGGTTGCGCTCCACCTGAAGATTCCAGCGGTCCAGCTGGACAATGGTCCCATCTTCTACATGGCACAGAATCTTAGACACCGGCTCATCTGTGTAACCCTGACAGCAGAGAGACCAGAGTATCAGCCATGGATGGTGACAACAAATCAAGTTATTCACCATTTACCTGACACACTTTCATCCTTTCACACAGACCTAAGACCCTCGATACATTTTTGATCAAGCATTTTAACAAGCTAGTAGTGAGGTGCAGAAGTCTAGGCTGGCAAAGTAAGGCCATAAGGAGAGGAATTCAAAGTATATTTGCCTTTCCTGCAATAGTAGTAAAGGACAAAGAGAAAGTTTAAATTATGCTTAAATTAGAAGCCTGATTACTGTGCTTGTTACTTGGCCTGAAATACCAGAGACATCTACGTACAATTTATCTCAACTACATCATTAGTAATTCAAAATCCCAGACTGCAAATTGAAGCAAACCATTCTGCCAGAGTGCAGCAGACCTTGGACACGGTCCTGCCTGCTATTTTAGCCAAAAGGAAGTTCCACCCCACACAACTAAATCTGAGCAGCAAGCTGAGAACCCCCACATAAGGGTACCCCAGCCAGCCCTTACCCCACCCCAGTTGAGGGTACGGGCAAGGTCATTCCCAGTGCCAAGTGGAAGGACAGCCACAGGAGGTGGGGGGCTGAGTTGCAGCTCATCAAGGATGGACAGGATCCAGCCCACCTATGAAAAGGGAAATTAAGAGAACTGTCAGAAATATTAAAAGGAAAAAGATGTATTTTGATCATATCATATTCTCTTTCACAGAGAAGATCAAGTAAAACAAATTTTAAAATTAATAAAGAATAGAATAACATGGACAATTCAACAGAATGTTTTTTTACAATTACCATTATATCAAAAGAAACTAAATCTTTGACAACAGTTATGAAAGAAAATGAGACAAGTTAAAACAGCATGGTGTCTCAGAAGTTGTCCTGCCAAGCATGAACTTGCTCACAAGCCTCCCTTTCCCAGAGAAGAGACCTTAGTGCTGAATTATTTCACTCAGTACAAGACATTATATCCATATATATACAATATATAGATATACACACATACATATCTAATAAAAGAATAAAAGACTAAACTAAAAGACAGACCAAGACTCAGGGTTGGAGGCTTTGGATTGGAGCAATGAATCTGTCTCTTTTGTATCCTAAGCTATTAGTTATTTCAGAAAGCTATTTCTCCTATCTTTCTTCTGGACTACAAAAAACTCTCAAATAGAAACCTAGCCAGAAGGAACAAATTACTGTAAATTATTTTGTTCTCATTCAATGGTAATTTTCAAAAGGGAGAAAGAGTTGTTGCTAAAGATGTTATCAAATTTTGGTGACTGAAATTCTTGCTACAAAAACAAAGGACTTTTTCTTAAACTACTTCTCATTTAAAAAAAAAAAAAGATTGTGAAGAACCTGTGCTGCATTTTTAGATAAAGAATTAATAAAAAATTAACAGAAGATTTTTTTCCTGTTGCCAGTTTTCAAAGATGCAGTTTCTACTGGAAATGTGAGCTTTTAAATAGGACAGAAAACCAAAATCCTGACTACAGCTGGAATGAATTTTTCTTCCCTCATCTAATATTATTGTGGTTTCAAATAGATCCTCAACCCAAACCAGGACAACACTTGAGCTTCACAAAAGGCACCCAGCATAACATGGGCATCAAGAAAATAGCTGGAGTTTGAAGAACTGCAGAGGCCATGGCCTGATAAATACAGAAACCACCATGCTATTTAGTATTCTAGGGTATTTCTTTCTCCAAGTCTCTTAAAAAATAAATTTAATTCTGCACAAACGGCATTTATCAGACAGCTATTTATCATAACCAATTGCCCAATTACTAAAGCATTCATCTGGGATGTGATCCCATATTCAAGTCCATTGTCTGACAACAGCCATCTCAAGTACTTACATGACCTTGGATGTCACCAAAAATACTGAAGTCTTTTAAAGGGATTTTCAGAGGTAAGTAATCCTCTCTCTTTCAATATATCTACACTTCTGCACTGATAACAGGAGACAGAATAAAAAGTCAAGATAATATCTGTAGGGCCAGGACTAATTAAAGAGCCCGTTGTCATTGACACTGACTTAATCCACACATCTGTGCCTCAGCCTCCCACTGCTACAGGTAACAACATCCACCACTTTTGTAGGTGCTTTTAAGTGACGAACGGAAACTTCAAATGACTCATTTATAAGCACAACATTGCTATTTAACTTGAGGTCACTTCGAAATCTCATACATTAGTTGCACAATCCAGGATGACACAGACTGTCATTTCCCTGTAAACAGAAAGCTCCTGACTGCTTTGAAAGCAAAACTTTCCACTTCTGCCCCGGGAAGTAACAGCAAGCAGCGATGATGGAAAAGTTACAATAAGTTCTGATTCACCTCAGCAACGCGAGGTAACATCTGGCCTCATTGCATATTCATTAAGTCCATTTGAGCCAGATTTTTCCATTTCTAGATGTAATGGCTTTGGGAATAACTAGATATTAATTTGCCTCAAACTGAGCAGCAGCAAATGTAATAGTGAAGTGCTGCTCATACTAATGAGAAGGTGCTGCCACCTCTCGCTTGCACAATTCAGCAAAGGGAAAGGGGATGGTCTGACTCTATGTAGTTGTAGTCTTTTCTCTTTTAACATCTTCATGATCAATTTTTTCCTCCCCATGAAAACTCTGGCTTCCTCAGAGGGGAAAGAAAACAGATCGAAACACTTTTTCTCAGCTTATGTCCCCTGCTAAAGCAACACTTTGCATGTTTCTTAACAAAAGTTCATCACTCAGTAACAGTAAAATCTTACTTTCCCATGTGCCAGCAAGACAGTAGTCTTGTCACTGATTTTTTCTTCACTCTTGCAGGGGAAGCATTGATATTAATAACCCTACCACTAGGGATTTAAAAGAACCCACAGAAGCTGAAAGAATTCCCCCATAAATTCAAGGTGAGATGAAGAGAGGGGATTCAGCTCTCAACAAAATAAACCAACAGCCTCTCCATGCCCTAAACACCTGCATAGATCTGTTCTGTCCAATCACTGCATCTTGCCAGCAGTAATGCATTTTCCTTACCACATTTACTGTTAAAATTGCCATCAAATGCATGTTGGGGAACAGAGCCCCCTAGAGATTAAGGTCAGTTTTTCAACCGTATTTAGCACCCAGCAGGACAGACTGAGATTTAAAATATTTTTAAGTACTGGAAAAAGAATGCAGTTATAATAACTCCATTACCACTCATGACCTTCAGACCCTGAGCTGCAGAGTTTTTCTCCAAATGAAGGTGCCCAAGTCCTTTAAAGATCTGACCCCATTCACTTATCCAAGAACATAGAAATTCTGTCATAAAGAAAAATACTGAACCTGGATCTCCCAGAGTCTAGCAGGAAGGAGAAGAAATTAAGGTTTAATGTCTCCCAGACACTAACTTAACCCTCTAGACCCTCAGATCTAATGTAAATAGTGAGAGGAGACCAGCAAAGTTAGTCTTTATCTTTTTTAAGCTGTACAAAATCTTTATGCATAAAGGAAAGACGGCTTTGGATATGAGAATCTGGCCCCATATCTACACAGGCCAGGTCACATAGAAAATTGAAAAACAAATATTAGATTTCATAAGTGTAAGGTATCCCTGCAGGCAGTGTGAGGGGGGAAAACCTGCAAGTGTGAGGAGTTTATTCACTTGGCCCAAGGCCATGGGACTGCCAGGTCCCTGCCACCTACCGTCCCATCCCCACCACAAGCCAGGATCCTCAGGTTTGGCACTTTTCTGTACAGCTCCAGCCTGCCCAGGGAGGGAAAGGGGGGAAAAAGGGAGAAGAAAGGTAAGAACAATAATGCAGACACTTTTTATGCATTTTGCCGAGTGACAGTGCAACCACCACTTACTCCATTTTTAAATATTCATTACTAAGAATATGAGTGGAGGTGGAAAAGCAAAACCACTAGGATGTGAAATGAGGCCTTCCTCCATCTTAGGTAGCACCTCCTGACAAGTGTTTGATCAGTTTAACATCTTCCCAGATTTTCATATTCCTTCTAGAGAGGTCAAAATCTTTCATTTTTCTCTTACCCTAAAGCAAACAAATTTAAACATTGAGGTTTTAAAACAATATTTAATGTTCTCCATCATGACTTGTTGAGCTAACATGTCTCAGTCTTGTATAATGTGACAGCTTCTTCAACTAGTGACTGCATTTTAACAGCACAGAAGGCAAGAATATGTAATAGAGTTCTTTCTCTGGATATGCGATCTAAATATCAACAGGAGAGACCAGAAAAAGCAACCATTGAAATCCTGCTCCTTCAGATGCATGGAGTTGCATCCTTCAGTAAGGGATAACAAAATATTTTCTAATGAAAAGGGAGACACATTCACACGTAGTGAATGTGACCAGAGTGAGTGACCAGAGGACCTAACTCTCCTTTGCCCCATTATACAGCTCTGAAAAAATGTATGTCCAACTTAAAGCTTCCAAACATCATGAGAGAACAGCATTGCAGGTATTTCTGCAAGAAAATAAAAATCTTGGGTGCCTTGAATACAAACACTTGGATTGTTCTTCCACAGGCAAATATTTGATTTTACATTATTATTGTAAAATATTTATAGTAACAACATTTACAAAAACATACAAAACATACTTAGGCATTATGACAGTAGTTCTGCACAGATGGTTAAGTAAAGCCAGTATCCCCATGCCCAATACCACAGGAGGATGGTTTCTTAGCCCTTGGCAGCAAGAATCAGCCCTTTAAAGAGGGGTCCTCTCTCACTTGCAAGAGGCTTACACTTCAACTATTGTCTGGATAAGCTGAGTTAGTTACTCGGCAAGCAGGGGCAGCTGCACAGCACTGTCATGTGTGGCAGTCTGGAGGCAGCCTCACCCCACTGGAATGCTCATTCCTTAGGGAATGGCCCAGCACTGGGATCTGCAATGAGCCTTGGAGCCATCTGTGCCTGGCTCTGCCTGGACACAGGGGCAGCTCCTGACCCCTTCTCACAACAGCCACCACTGCAGCCCTTCCCATGCTACCAAAACCTGGTTTTGTAACCCTCACATGGTCACTAATCTAGCCAGGTCAGATCTTTTCCTGCTTCCCTGACCAGACAAGAAATAGGGTGCTCAGCGATGAAGGCTTGAGTACTTACGCATCTCTCGGCCCTTCCTGAGAGAGGTCAAAGACCTGGCGTGGATTCAAATACCACATAAACATTTGGAGAACCTTGGTGCCCTGGCAAGAGAGAAAAATCAAAGGAAGGGAAATTATGAGCAGTTTGATGATTATTGGAAGTAACAGTGTGCATTATTCACTATATTTGAACTGCTTTTCTTTTTTTCTGTGCTTTATAAAGCAAACATAAAACAAGAAGACAAACTAGTAAGTGGCACAGCAAATGACTGCCCTGTAGAATAGCAACCCACCAATCTGGACAAGGTGCACATGCAGGCATATAGACTAATTTCAACAACACAGATCACTAATGGTTCATAAGAACAGGCATTTGGGGGTCAGACCAAAAGTTCATCTCCCACAGCAACCTGTTCTCCTGCCTCTCACCACCTGCAACAAGAAGAAACCTCTGTTATCCCACCTCAACCTCAGCCATCCATGACAGCAAGAAGTTGAACAGATTGTAGCCAAAGTCTCCATCACATTGAACAACATCCTGCCCAATGTTCAAGCAATGACAGTGCTCGTGCCTCCATCATCAATGATTATTCATAATTGTAACCTCTACCATTTAAAGCAGAAGGAGTCAAGGACTTTGTGGGGTACAGCTGCCCCCCTCACTCAGTGCAGTGTGGCCAGCCCATCACCTAAAGGTAAAATTTCTGTTTTCTCAGTCACTGGGGTTCATATTTCCACTCAATTTCCTTCCTTCACGTTCTGCCCAGACACAAAGTGACAGGATCTCTTACTAGCAGCAGAGAGCTAAGAACTCTATGGGGTGAGCTTATACTCTAATTTAAGAATGCCTTTCAGACATGGCCTGAGAGTACAAATCAGGAATTTTCCATAGCTCTCCCTTCTGAGGGATGGCTCTTCTGCCTGACACTTTCCCTGAAGTGAAGAAGCAAGAATAGCAGTCATAGTACCTAGGAAAAGGTGTAAGAAGAGAGAAAATAAATGTGATGTTTGGCATAAGTATTCATCCAGTCTCAGTTGCCTGCAGTTCATAGAACTCTTGAACCAGAGGGAGGTACAGACTTCAGTAATCTTCAGGGTTTTTACTTCCAAGTCCTTCAGTCTGTGTAAAAGTTTAGCATCCACAACATCCTATTGCAATGAGTTTTTCAGCTGAACTGCAGACTGTGAGAAGAACCAGATTTTTCCTTTTGCTTTGAATCAGTCTAAACAGTTTCATTTGTTGTCCTCCCTAATTCTAACTGAGGAGAAAATGAGCAGTGCCTATGCTACTCTCCATGCTCTATAGGCCTCGGTTGGTATTCAAAAAGTGGAAGAACCTGGAAAATATTCACTTGGGTAAGCATTCATTCCAAGAATCCTAAGGAAGAATCCTGATGCATTTTAGTCTCTGAAACTTGGTCTCTATGGTGCAGTACAAGACCACTAATGATTTTTTTAGATGCCATAGGAATATGTCATTTCACATTCAGTAATTTCAACAGCCTTTCCTAGTAAAGCTAAACCACTTTTTGGATAAATGTATGTATAAAGCTTCACTGGAAACCTAAATTTTCTGTGAAAAGATGAAATTTTCTGAAAACCACAAACAATCATTTTAGATTCCTTTCAACAATCTGAAGATAGCAGCACAACCACTCAAATACTCAAGTACCCATTCCAGTCATCCAACTCTACTGAAGTAGAAAGGCCATTCCACAGCAAGAACTTCTTCTGAGGACTGCAGCTCAGGCACAGAGCCCTTCCCATCTGACTGGCCAAGAATTAATCTCATTTGCAGAAACCTTGCTGTTAAACGTTGTGTTCTAGACCCAGCTGATACTCTTACCTGATTCCCTCCACTTTTTGGATTGACAAAAACCAGCAGTGGCTTCATGAGTGGAGAGGAGATAGGCTTTATCACAAAAGGCCGGCCTTTGTTATCCTGAGAAACAGAAGCAAGACACAACTTTAGAACAAGCAGTGTATGTTTCCTTGGCATAGCACACACAGAAGACCCAACCCAGCTCTGACAAAACTACTTCAGGTACTGGAAATAGTACAGCCATGTCGATGTGGTGGTCAGCTGAGAGTAATTTATCCAGCTGAGACAACAGAATAAAATAAGAGGAGGAAAATATAATTTCAGGGCAGCAGACAACTATTTCAAAATTCTTTCAAGATTATTTCTGACCCTATTCCCTGGAGTTATTCACACAATGCTAATAATGTGTCAGATACAGTGTTATTTCTAATACAAACAGTTTTTCCAAAGGAAAACATAATGAGATAGACTACTTATTCCATTAATTCCAACAGACAAGTTGCATAAGCATTTATTTGCAGAAAATCTGCTCTCAAATTCTTGGCTTTGCTGCCTTCCCACGTTTGAACAAATGCCACAAATAAAACATGACGTATCAATGAGAACCCTATTTGCCTCCCTACTCCTGCAGGACACCAGAGAACCCAGTAATGAGGGCACTGTCCTGGGCTCTTACAGACACAGATTCCAGTTTCTGGTTTGCAGTTCTCCCACCATGCAAGAAAGGACTTGAACCAGAGAGCCCTCACTATGCAAGGGTGAGTCTCCCTCCACCTCTCCCATGAGGCTGTTTGTCTATATAATTAATCCACTAGGAAGGATCTGGAAGCAAGATCTTCTATAAGACACAAGGTTAATCAAACCAATAGATCAACAATCTGTTTTCTCTCTCTGTGGTCCAATTTTAATATGAGATCTCCTGAAGAAGACATCCTCAAACTGGACCACAGCCTTGCATCAGTGCAGTCACCATGGATTTCACAACTTCAGTTTCACATCCCTGTTCTGCTTAGTGGAAAAAAAGGGGGTGAGCTGAGTATCTTACATCCCAAGGAAACACCCTTTCATTAGGGTGCTAGTCCTTCTAGAGTCTGGTATGCTGTTTTTTGAAAAATATCAACTCAGAAAATAATACCTCCAACACAAGCTTTATCTCGTCTAACAACACATTCAATAGCATAGAATTTTCCAGGGGAAAAATATATTAAACACTTCAGTGAAAAAAAAAAAGGGGAAAAAAAAAGCCTAAAAACATTTAAGTCTGTGTTTAGACATTTAAATAAAAGGAGCATGATTTCCAAAGCACTTGAATACCTACTTCATTTCCTCTTTTGCTAGCTTTCCTTTTAAAGGACGTTCTCTTCTTCCGCCGCGTTGAAGTCTTTAAGGAGTTCTACATCAAAAGAAAAAAGAATACATGAAAAGCAAAACAAAATTTAGAAGACAGGCCCAGAGAGAGCCCCTTTACGAAGCTCTTCCATGCATGTCCATTTGGAGAATGATAAGAGTATCTGGCACATGCTCGAGATTTAAATTACATGCGCTGCATGCTTTACACTTCCACACCACCGTTTATGGAGAAAGCCACACACGGAGACCAGACTGGTGCTTTGGAACTGGAAACTTTCCCACGCTGTGAGGGGGAAAAAAAGATCAGATGCTCCCATAGACTCACATAACACCACATGTTGTACCTGCCAACCCTCCCAATAGGGGTAGGAGACGCCCGTTTCCCCTTCGGGGCTCCAGTCTCCTGCCCAATCAGGCTCGTCTCCTGGTATGGAGACCACCTGCATAAAGATGTAATAAAAAAACATGATAAATAAGATATTTTTCATGTTTTTTTGGTTTGCTTTTTTTTTTTATTTCAGGAAAGAAAACAACAAGTTTTAGCTCTGGCAACCATTATGACTCAACATAACGTAGGCCACCATGGCATATGATGCTGGCACTGTAGAGTCAGTTCCAGTCTATTAAGAAACTTGTGTAATCATCTGCTAAGGAACAAAATGAATTGTTAATTTTTAAGGCTTTAAGTAAAGAAGGTGTTTGGGGGGTGAGCGTTTGTTGGTCTTCATAACAATATCACTTAAATACATAGGATAAAAACGTACAACTGCTTGTATTTTTGCAGAACCTATTAAAATAGAACTTAGGTCAAGGCTTTTCTCAAAGCAGGTGACAGCCTGCTCGGTGATACTGAGCAAAAAGGTGTTCTGGTGTGATAAGAACAGTCCAAAGAGAGGAATTTTATTATATTTTTTTATTTATTTAAATTCAGTAATTGAAGTTATACCTGCAGGAAACCCTAACCATTTCCATAATTGAAATTTTGTCTTATGGGAAATACTCCAAGTATTTTTGCAGTATTTCAGCTTCCAGTCTAACAGTCATGAGGAAATAAAGCAGCATGAGGAAATAGAGTAGAATGAGGAATTAGAAGAAAGTTCATTTATTTTTTTCCTGGCTATAAGAGGGAAAGTAAGATTCACTCAGCTCATCTGAAAGTTCATTGCTGTCCTGACCTTGATCAGAGGTGTACCACTAATGAAAGTCAACAAGCAGAAATCAGCAAATCTGCAAAAAACAATGTCTATTCTTAATCCTGCTTGTTATCCAACATCAACAGGAATAACTACTAGGTTTTGTTTAGTGGACATCAACCACTTTCAGAATTTAAAGACTTGAGTATGACACACCAGATACACAAGATAATGCCTCCACATTCCTGAGAAGAGAAATTAACAGCTATCTAACTGAAATACTAAAGGTATTTTCCTTTGTCACCTAGACCAAGAGAAGCATGCTGTAGACCACAAGGCCCAAAGCTTTCAACACTCCTGGAGAAGGAAATAGTTATGCCTTATTGCTTACTGAAAATACTGAAGACAAGACAGCTCTGCAGAGCAATTTCAGGAATTTGCTCTTTTAGAACTTATTTTGAGATATCACCTGAAGAAGTGTTCGTACTCTTCCCTACCCTGATACACAGTGATCCTGAAAGCATGATAAACCATAAAGACTGCACTGACTGCCAAGTTCATCAGCAATCCCATCTGCATGGTCTTGCATTGCCCTACCTCAGTAGTCACATTGACCGTAGGCAAAAGTCTTGATGTCAACAGAAAGTTATGGGGGCATCACATTTAAAGCTGCCTCCCATGGGGGCCTTAGCCTACTTCCTCAAGCATTCTCTGATGAAGGTTTTTCTCTGGATTGGAGCAAAACACAAGATAGAGAGAGGAGATTTAGTCTATCCACAGTCTTGTTACCAGTCTGCTGGAAGCTCGCACGCACACCAAGGGTAAAGACAGTGCAGTAAAACCCTGATTAATTATAAATTAATAATTTAAAGAATGTTTAACTGTAGTTGTCATTAAATCCCACTATAATGTACCTAACAGTGGTGTAGGGAAAGGCATGCAGCTATATTAAAGAAACAGTTTAAGTCGAAGGCTCCATCCATTATTACAATCATTTTCATTTCCATACTCAAAAAGGCACTAAATGCTGAATCTCAACCTTATTTCACCTCTTTTTAATTTTTTTTTAAACATGCCTACACCTATAGTGTTAACAGAACCTAAAGCTTTGCTACAGTAATTTCAGCCACATGTCCATAGCAGATGAACAACAAAAAAAGCTGCTTACACGTACGCAGGAGTTTTTTGCAAACATACAGAAGAGTAACAGGCAAAGAGTATCAGCAGCCTTTGCACACTGAAGTGAAGAAATGGATATGTAATACCTTGTTACAGAACAAGGTAATGAGTATTTTGTAAACATTTAATGTTATTCAGCAAGGTACCTGATAGCAAAGCATACCTTTAAATGGGCACCATAAGTAAATCCTAACTTGCCTCTGGAGAGGAAACCTCTCCTTTGTGGATGTCAGTGTGTCCATCTTCAAAAAGAGATTTTTCATATTATTGAATGGTCAGTGTAGCTCTCAGCAAGCTTATGTAGATGAACAGAAGAATTGGAGTCCTGCTTGTATGGTGTTGGTGCAAAGGCCATGGACTACCTCAGACAAATCCAATGAAACCTTTCAACCTTTTCCCTTACAACATTTCATCCTCAGTTTTCAAAGGCTTTTAGCATACTGATTTTCAAATTACTTAAACAATGAACAGTGTCTGGGAAGGTCAGTCTTGACCATCTCCTGGTTGTTCACAAACCACGATCGGACAAGCCAGCTGCATTTAGCAATCAAGAAAATAAAGAAATAAACCCACGAGTATTCAATAGAACTAGTTCACAGTCCTCAAAGGAGAAGAAAACACCAAGTTTACTCACCTTGAACAGAAAAACCTTGGAATTTTAAAGTTACTGCCTTTGTCTTCCCAAACAGAAGACAGATTCAATCAAGTAAATCTATCAGCCAGATCCTCCTTATTCTTACTTTTCTCCCACAACACAAGCATATGGCAAGCCCACTGCCAGAGCTAACACCACTTTGGCTACCAAATCTCACCTATAACAAAATACCACCAGTCAACAGAGGTGACCTGCTTCACAAACTAAGAGATGCAATTGTTTTGAACCCTAGGAAAATGGAGCTGGTATCAAAGCACTGATAACAATACAGAAATACTGGAAATCAGTAGAAAAATTACAGAAGTGGCTCACATTATGGATAACATGGAAAAGGTATAGGGAGTTTTCCATTCATGTAAATTACACACAGGGCTACCACCAATTCCAAAACGGTTTGAATTGGTGAATTCTGAATATTCTTCATCTTGCAACCAGTTTCTTACAAGAAGCAAAAGCTCCATATTTAGAACATATGTTGTCAGCATAAATTCGTTCTTAACCAATTACAGCATGATGCTTCACTAGCACAACAGTGTTGGTAACAAGACACAGAGTGTGGTCTTTGTGCAAGCCTAATATTTGAAAGGTGGTGACCCATGTTGTACAAAATAAGCATGGAAAACTATTTTTCGTGGCAATCAAAAAATAAAAATTATAAAACAGGGCAAGGTTTTGCTATGAAAAGCCATCTTATTTACTTAAAGGAAATCACAAACAAACAGGATGCAGGCACCACTAAAATAAATTTTATATGAGGAGGGAATTCAGTTCAGGAGTTGTCGGTGACCAATGTTAGTAGTTAATTAGAGCTGAGGAAATATTTTACACCCAAAAATCTTCTAGCCAAATTTATTCTGACTGTGGAATAGGTGAAAAACAGATTGTTGGTTACACACTCATTTTTTAAATGTAAAATTACAAAAATTTGTAAATATTGCGTTTGTACTCTCTGGATCAAATTAACAGAATATTTCAGCGTTTACCAAAAATTTCTATAGGCTTAAGAGCGTCACAATACATAGAAGTAGAGCTGGCCAGAAACAGCAGGAGACGAAAAATATTTCCTAAGAAAACAATAAATAACAAAACAAGAGTGTGAAGGCCGGCGGGCCTACTAACGAGTAAACCGCTACACCCTCTGGAGAGACAGTCCCTAAGAGACACTTCCCAGGTTAGGGAGACAGAAAGAGGCTCCTCCCAGGATGCTTTGTTCTGTTATGTAAATGTACCCCAGTTCTGCTTCCCCGGTTGGCCCATTGGCCTCCCTGCCCCTTTCTCCCATATATGTCCCTGCCCTAGAATGTTCTCCCTTCCCTGCTCCCCCATTGGCCCTTGTTCCTTTGCCATGCCCTCACTATATCCTGATGCCTTAGGTTTTAACTTTTCTATTTTTTAAATCCTGTACTGCCCAGTGTAACTCTGAAGTTTCCTGTAGCTTGTTAAGTGCTGTTCTCTCAATCTAAGACCAACATAACAAAGCCTCTCTGGCTTGCTCTCCAAAGACACTGAGACTGTTCTAGGCTGAAAAACTGTAAACCATCATCTTGGGGAGAAGGAGGCAAGCTTGGGGAAATTCCATCATTGGCTGGGTTCTGGTTGGTGAATTTATGCTGATATCAAAGTGTGAAGAACTCATGACCTGTCATTGTCCATTTTGGGATCCACTGAGGCAGGAGCTTCTGGAGGCCAGAGTGTACCTCTGAAGGCCTTTCAAATAAATACCTCCTCTATTCCTTTATTGCTGTCTAGTCTCTGTTTCTAGGTAGCCATTTAAGGCATCAGTCCCAATGGCTCCCATACCCTAGCCCCACCTGTGTCCCACCCTCGTGCCCTCAGACCATTGGTCCCTGATGCTCTCCCTCCACCCCAACTGACCCCGTATATAAACCTGGACCCTGCCATTGTCTTCATCTTCCTCCCCGGTTCCTTCACACACGTGGCTGCATTAAATCTCTCCCATGGAACCCCATAGGCAGACCCTTCTCATCTCTTTGCTGTCGACCCATCTCCAAAGCTATCTGGTGTGTGTGTGGGTGGGTGGGTGTTGGCAGACACACACCAGAGACATTTCCAGAAGGCTGCGGCACCTACCACCTGCCCACCACAACACAAGGCCTCTGCCAAACATCTGAAAACACATCCAAAGGATGCATCACTATTTTCTAAACTAATAAGGATGCATTTCCCATAACTCCAATGGGTGCTGTTAAGAAGCTTCACGGAAATGTACCCATTGTCTGTGTTAGATATAATTTTGATCTATTTAATGCTTTGGCTGCTCAAGATAAGGTTTTGCATGCTACTGACCATGAATTTCAAGGACTAGAGATGGAAAGTTAGCAGAGATGGACTAGTAATGGAAACTAGTTAGACATGGACTAGAAATGGAAAGTTAGCAATGAACTGAAGTTCTTTTTCTGCGCTCATGACTCAGGCACACAAAGCTAACAGATACTTTCTTTTAGTTTAATATTTTAAGCCTTTATCTAAAAGTTGTTTTTTTTCACAAATTATAATTACCTAGATTAATTTTTTAATCTGAAGTTTAAAAAAAAAAAATGGACAAGAAAGCATATTCTCTATAAATTTTATAAGGAAGTTACCCTGCTTTCGGCAAAAGCCAAATCAAAAGAAAATTACACATCAGGGTTTTGTTGGTTTGTTTGGGTTTCTTTTTTTTCTTTTTTGCTGAAAATTAAATAAAATAAAAATTAAAAGGATTGAAGAAAAGCTTATTTTAATAAGGTCAAACATAGATACATCTGTCAAATACCAAATACAGTTGCTGAAAATTAGCCAAGGATATTAAGTCCCTGCCAAGGACTCAAACATTCCTCAACAAAAGAGGAAAAAATATTTCACTGGAGGAGACTGAGTAAAACAGAGAAAGAAGAGTGCAGGGAAAATCTACAAAAGGCAAAAAACCCTTTTTTCTCAGAGTGGAGGTGGTTAGAAATCTTGCTATGCTCTCTCTCGACCTAAAGAAGAAATAGAGGTCTCTGTGATTGACTTTTTGGTTACTCTGTACATACATTTCCCCTTTTCTCTGCTTCTTGTGTTTAATAACCAGCTTGCTAGAAATCCTACTCGTGCCAAATCTGCTGGCCGTATCCCTAAGCTGGAACTAAAGACAGTGTCACAATTTAGGCCTCAGGCCTTTTTCTCGGTTTGTGGACTAGTTTTGCCTCAGTGTCTTGGCTACAGCCTGAACTTCATAGCTTCCTCTTGACAGCCAGGAGGCAGAGTCAAAAAGCCCAGGCCCCTTCTCAAGGATGGACTGAAATAAAGAATATTATTCTGAAATAAATATTTAAGCAGCATTTCTGACTCCCTGATATGTTCAGTGTTTGTTTCTTTCAGCTCAACTTGGCATGAAAACAGACTTTCAAAGAAAAAATACTTCTTGCATGATATGAACCCCTTTTTAATTTTTGGCCAGCTCTTTTTGGGATATCTTTTTTCCCTGTTGGGTTCACCAGTGAATTACCCTCTCCAAGACCTACCTCATCCATCACAAAAGCTTTGAAGTCCAATGCCTGTCACGTGCAGCTAAATGAGCATATGGGCTTACTGCTGACTGCGCAAGCACTGATGTTAAAGTAAGACCTGATTCCTTACATGTCCATTAAAGGTAAATTCAGAGGGATTCCAGTCCAGACACAGCCAATTCTTTCTGAAGTTCAAGTGAATGTTTGTAAATTTTTCCCTGTATTTGCTCAGCTCTATTTAATGAAACATGCTTGACTGCCTACCACACAGGGGATTTCTTGCAGTATGCTTGCTGAACTCACAGGAACAACTCTGAGCTGAATTAGCTCAGAAGAAGTCATGTTTGTTGCTAATCACCCCAAACAGGGAAATTTACTGAAGGACTTGATGGAGGAGCAGGAGGATACAGGTTCATAACCACCATGGATGTATGCTGGGTTTCAGGGATAGAGACAGGGTTGAACAAGCATGCCTTGGTGAAGGAGGACCAAGCAGAGAAGCCAGGCTGGCCCTGCACAGCCAGACAGGCCCTCCACAGCCAGACAGCTTCAGAAACAGACATCAGCATGCAGTTACCTGAGATTTCTTCACCTTAATGATCCAGGTGGGAGGCACAATGACAGCAGCATGAGCCCCCAGGGAACATGGCTCCTCAATGTGATGTAGCATGAAACAGGTGACTTTGTTGTGGAACTGGAAGAGAGAGAAAGAGTAGAGTCAAGAAGGGGGACAAGAAAGACAAAGAGGTAGCCTGGAGAAGAAGAAGAGGGTTCTGGTACAAAAACTGGATCAATATTCCCAACTCCGTCATCTTCAAGTCCTTCAAACCATGGAGATTTAGGAACACATAACTAAAGATTATCTTCCCAAGCCATGCCTTCTTACAAAAAAAAAACACCAAACCAAACAAACAAAAAAAAACCCCAACAAAAACACAAAAAAAACCAAAAACAAACAAACAAACCAAGCCAAAAAAAAGCACCAAACCAACAAACCAAAAAAACCCTACAATCACTCCAGGGTTAAACCCAGAACAGAGTCTCCTGAAGCATTATCCACTTACCGCCAGCTTGCACCAGGAACAACTGATGGCCACAATCTCTTTACTATGGAAGGAGAATTTCTGCTGAAAGCCCTAGAATAACCAGGGGGCAAAAATGGATTAAATTCCTCTTGACTATAAGAAAATACATACCTCTAACTCTAGCCGGGTGACTGTGCTAGACAAGCAGATTTTTGGGGGGATAAAACAATTACAGGAGGTAACAGAGAAAGTTCTTCCACTGGGGTATATTCACACAATCGTTTTAAAAAGGATTTCTGCAAAATTTTATGCTTTTTCTTAAATTTTTTGTAGTTAAAAACAATGGGAAAAATGGAGAAAGAATGTCATTTTAAATTTTTAATGGATTTCCACAGACCTAAAAGTTTCAGATTTTCTATTGAACAAAGTGTACTGTCATTGAAGCCTTGTTTGTCTAAATATAAACAAGAACTCGAATTTTCCTTTGTCTTTTTTACTACAGAGTAGAATTAGCTTTTTTTTTTTTACTACAGAACAAAATTAACTACAATGTCTCTCTGGGAATGTTCTGGCAGGGAAATTAAGTATTGAAGTTTATAGTTTTATTGAACTGACTCTGATTAAAATCTTTCCAGTAAGTTCCCAAAGAAACCAATATAGTCTGATTCAGATCACGCACAATAAAAATAAATTATTTCTTTACATTTTTAAAGATAAAATATCCCACCCCAAACAGAAAATGAGATTTTATTCTCCTAGAGAGGAGCTTCTTTCTATTGAACACAATATGACTTTGCTGTAAATTCTAAGGCTGGAAAAGACAATTGGGTCATATATAACCTTCTGCATCTAACACAGGCAACAAATAATAAGAGAAAGTCTGTAATTTTGAATTGAGTTAAAGTCTATTTCAGTAAGAGAAAAAAATTGATTTGGGTTGATGGCTGGAGAGATTGAAGGTCCAGAATTTCATTGAACAGTTTGTCACAATCACCTTCATTACTTAGATTTCAGATTGCAGTTGGCTGGATCTTTATTCAAGGGCTTCCATCAAGCCTCTACCTCTGTAAGTAGCCCATCAACACCCAGAATTTTCTAACTCAGTCTCTCTACCAAGTGATGAATTTGCTAGCCAGTTTTCTTTTCAACAAGCTAAGTAATATCTACATCTCCCACATGCTGGGCAGTGTCCAAGACCCAGTGCAAAAAAGTTACAAACTGATTTAGTAACGTCCAACAGGACAGTGCCTCACTGCTTCTGTTATTAAAATCCTTCTTATCCTGCAGGAAAAATGAGCCTATTAGTGCTCAGTGAAATGACAAATTCAAGCACACCAAGAAGGAGAATTAAATAAACAACCAGAAAAAACATTCAGAGATGCCCTGGTCTTATTAGATGAGGGACTGAGCTACAATCTGTCTGTACAGGGCAGCTGAGGAGAGCCCTATTGATACTCAGAAGGGGAGGAGGCTCTACCTGTCTGCCCACCGTGCACAAGAACACCTTGCAGCTTCTTCTATAGGTGTCCCCAAGCATGTACTCAAACCAGTTTGCCACACGGACCTCTTTGCCAAGACCAGCTCCTGAAAAGGCTTGTGTCACCTCTGGCTAGATTTTGGGGGTTTTGTTCCAATCCTTCCCCTAATGCCTCAGGGTTTACATTCAGAGAAATTCAAAGAGTAGATTCTTCATAATGATGGTGATTTGGCATATTCAGGTTTAGCAGTGGAGTGTAGTGAAGTGGCTTAACAAAGACAAGCTGGTCAGGTACTTCTGTCTGGGCATGTCTCAGTTGCCATTCAGTGTGTGCATAAGAACAGAGTGACAGTAACTGTGATACAAGTGGTGGATCAGAGATCTGACACCTCACAAAACACTGTTTTCTCATTTACTTACTCTAGTGCTTCACAATGTTTCTCACAAATCTCACTCCTCCTTGCTCCAAAGTGCATTGAAATAAAAAGAATTATTTCCATCCCTCAGGGGCACGAAGTGTTTTGGTTTTTTCTGCTTTGTAACAGCCAGGGGGAAAACTCTGCTCTCCCAAAATCTCCAAAATCTAACAAAAAACTAAATTCAGTATATTAATTCCACAGTCCATCAGTTGTGCATTTTAAACATATGGACTGAGAAGCTTGACTGGTTCTGGATGGACCATTTTTCATTTATTTAGTAAGCTATTTGGCTTTTAGGGAATCATTAGAGAAAATGATACAGCAATAAAAACACATTAATGACAAGTAGCAATAAGCCATCACTTTCTTCCCTCAATTTGCTTTACAAATGTCAGCTAATTCTTCCTAAGGATACAAGTTTCAGGTAGGGCAGCATTTGTTTGAAAGCTAGCTTTACAAATAAAGCAATTGATAAAATAATCAGTGCACTGCAAGCCACAGTGAGATTTGACAGGGACTATTGGACTGAAATGCAGGAACCCTCCACATTTCACTAGAAATCATATTTTCTCTGAGTGAGAAGGAAAACTGAATTTCAGATGCTCTTGATCACGCAAGGTGGTCTTCTGCACCAAATTAGAAATTTTGAGACAGAAAATGAATTTCACCTCTTTGAGAACATCAGCCTAACAGTGTATGATTAGCACTGATTCTCCAGCAACCAATCCCTCTGCAACACATGAAACCTCATATTGTGAGCTGCTCCTGCAGAAATAAACAGTTGTGCACACCAGAAAAAAATGTACTCTTAGGAAAAGAACACCTGAATGTCCACAAAACCACCTCGTGTTGGTAATTCAACCTGTCTGAATAGCCTGGATCAAAGTACAGATTAATATAGACACTCATGCACCAAACACAGCACATAGGGATTACTAGTTCTGATATGTTTTATTTATATTCTCAGAAGAATTTATCGTTAAAGACTATTTTCACACCAGTGTTAGGGCTACTTATAGTATTTTTTTGCTAGTGTTTTCCTATAATAGATTATCTCATTTTAATGCTTTTAGAGATACCCTAATGCAACATTACTGTAGGAGAGCCAGGTATTATTACAACTCAAATACAGACTGCAAAAGCACTTGGAAGGTGATCTCTGCTAAAGTAACAAAGAACTAGAATGGCCTTTCAAGTACTAGAAATTTCAGTCCTAACTTACGTGCAGTTCTGCATCAATCCACAGGCCTTTAAAGACACACTGTAGACACACCCTGCTTTGGACACCACAGGAGGTTAAAGAAATAGTATTTGTTTAGCATTATGGTCCAAAATGTGTTCTCAGCCTCAGAAACCCCTCAGCCACTGTTAACTGGAAGTATATGAGAAAAAGATTCCTTTTCATTCCTCCTTAAGCTTCTGTTACTGTACATAGTTATGAAATGGATGCTGAGCCACATGGTCCAAGCATTTTTATTTCATATTATATAAAGATAAAAAAGTTATCCTGATTTCTCTGAGGATCTCAGGTAACAAAAAGCAAACAGCTATGAAACTGTCTTTTTTTCCACATCTTCAAGAGAAAGAATTGAATTCTTAAACATCATGAATGGTGTTGGTACCATGGCTTGGGAACACTTAATTGCCATCTCTTCCAACACAACAGCTGTGAAGCATTAGGAAAAAAAGCTAACGTGTGACAGGTTTGAAACAGCCAAATGTGGTTCTTCTCATAGCATGTAGTTAAGTTCAGGAATTTCTTGCTAAAGGATGTTGTAAATGCTACAACTTTACATGAACTCAAAGTTCAACAAGGCAAGACCACAGGAAAGAAATTATGATAGACTGTTAAATATAAAGGCTTGATTTCTGGGAATTCATGAGAAAAAGACAGAAATAGATTTCTTGGTTTCACTGCACATTCCAGGTCCTCTTTCCCTGGTATCAATTTCTCTATATAGTACTTCAGCAGTAAATCAGTGAAATCACCCTTGGGAAGAAGAGTAAAACTCTAAAGCCTAGATGAGTTTATATAAGCTGTATTTACCCTAGGAAGTAATGTATGACAGGGTAGCACAGGCTCTGTTATAGTACTCAGGAGATTATACACAAGCATTTTCAGATAATTTTACTTTGGATTAGCTGTAGTCTGGCCCTGTGGGCTGAATGCCCACTAGTACCTGCAGAGTAAACTTTCAATTAAGTTTAATCTAAAAGGAATTCAGTTCATTTGTTACAAGACTGTCCCGCACGTGAACCACTGTAAGGGATGATAATAAGGAAAATCTCTTTCAAGCTGCACTTCTGATCTAAGGCAGAACACTGACATACACCTGTGCACTCGATTTTTCAGGAAGCGTCAGCCATGGCACATAATGGCACACAGAATATAAAGCCCCAAGGCTATGGTAAGATATGGGGTGCATTAATTCCCATTCACTTGCTTATGATTTCAAGCATGAGATGGGTATATACTAAAAAGTTTCTTTATTTGAACTGTTATTAAAGATAATTTAAAAACTTAACCATCCCATTCCAGGCATGGGATAGGATTATTGCACAACAATGAGATCTACCAGAATCGTTAGGTATTCCATGAATAATACTTTGTTTTATTGCTTTAAATTTACTGTCATTTTATTTCAATTATAGTTTCCCTTTTCTTGCAAGACAAGAGAATAATAAAGGTGGTTTTTACTTACTTGGAGGTTTTTGAAATGTTATAGCAGAGCACATGTATTTTACAGTAATAGAACATTGCTTGGCCAATAAATATAACTGATTTTTTTTGTTATCATTTTCTCTTATTCTTTGTTTCCTGGCAAAGAACAACTCTACTACAGTATATACATGTTAGTGTTAATTTAATATTTCTGATTTAAGGAGAAAACTTATATTTTCTCTGAACTTTTCCATATTCTCTGATGGTTGGACTTGAAGACCTCTATTGACCAAGGCTGCCTATACCCAGCACAGGTTCTGATATAGTAGCTAGCATTGCAAAATCAACTCCAAGTGCCTGTAAGGGAGATCCAGGCCAAGAAGGCAGAGAAGGATGGCAGAGTCAATTATCCTTGCTGGACAATTCCCATACTACTTGCTATAAGAGGACATGACATTTTTATTGCATGTCCTATTGCAGCTGGAAGCTGACAATCTGCATGAGTATCCAGATACAAATCTCATTTTTCTCTGACTGAAATGCTGTGCCATGGAGACGAGACATGGACCTGCTTACTAGTTGTAAAGAGGAAGGCAAAAGTATAATATAGTGCTAGAGAAAGGAAATTAAATCCCTGTTAATTTAATTTTTAAATATCTCTCAATATATTTCAGGGGTTCGCAATATTTCAGAAGACAGACCTTCAGCAGGCTAAAGTACTTCTTCTCCTTTTTAATAGCTTTTTAGAAATAAACTTTTACAATCTATGAAGCAGAGGAAACATGAAGAAGTCTCACAAATCTTAGAGTCTGCTGGAGCAGAAAGAAAGCAACAGCCTTTTTTTTCCAGGAGCCTGAAAAATAGGCCATTACAATTTTGGCACAGAGGACAGCACTGTGAGAACCTCATATTAGTACAGGGTTAGCATAGCAATTAAATAGGCTCCAGGAGTCACAGCTTTCCTCCTCCTCATTTTCAGCAGCCAGTACACCACCCCCTTCCAGGACAAATGATGTGCTCATTCCTGCAGATGCAGCTGCCTTTCTCTTCCCACGTGGGGATCAGGACTTTTATGCCCAACATCTCAGGCTTGCCATTAGCCATTAAAAGAGGCAAGTGTTTGTGATAGAAAAAAAATGCAGTGACTCAGAGGATCTACTGGGTACCCTGAATTCCTGAGTGCCCTGTGCCATGCTTGGGCTGTGCTGGAAATCTTACCTTTCCACACTGCTTACATTTGCCCTCTTGCCTCCGCCGGTGCACCCAGTGGTGCCGCACAAAGTTCTGCAAACGAGGACAAAAGGATGTGTTATAGGAAGCATTGCACTCAGTGGCACCATCGATGTGAAATTTGTTAGCAGACACCAAAGAAAAAGTCCCTTCAGCCAGCGGGGTAATTCCTGGAGCAAAATGTGCAGCAGGCACTGCAAGAAACATCAAAAACCACCAAAACTGCAGGAGAAATAAGGACAAAGTAGTGTTGTCTTTATCCACATTGAAATGAGGTCAGAACTACTTGCTCAGTATTCAGGTTTTTAAATGTTTGATTTTATCTAGAGTGAAAAAAAAATAAAAAGATGAAGAGAGAACATGTGAAAGCAGAGGGAAATAGATTTTTTAAAAAATAAAAATACTAGCTCAAACACCAGGAAGAAAAAAAATGCTACCAGGAAAAAAAAGAAAAAAGACAAAACAACTGAATGAATGGGCAAAAGACAACAAAAAGGTGAAATGGTTTCTGTCAGTGTAAGTAATAAAGTGTTTCGGCTAGAATTCATTTTACATTTATTCTGGAGAGGAGAACATGTTCCACTGGGAACAAATTCTCTATCTAAAACTCCTCTCAATCTAAAAGCACTTCTGCAGCTGCACACCAGGGCGATCAGCACACATGTCAAATGAAAAGTAATAGTCATTTTTCCATTACTTACTTCTCTTGGAGATCTGGAGCCTCCTTCTCGGAAAGTCGGTTTGCAGCGAAAATTAATCTGGCATTGAAGTAAAACTGTTAGATCTTAAAGAAAGAAAATTTATTCCAATATTCTGACCTAGGCTAGACTTCCAAAGTCTTTATCATCTCTTAAAATATTAGCTTCACTAGGTGAAAAAAAGTAACTTACCTTGATGTCAGAAAAATCCCTTTTCATATGCCATATTAATTCTCCTTGCTAGACCTCTACACAGCCCTCATCTTTACTAATGCTATTGCTGCCTACTCAGTTCAAATATTTAAACTGCCTTCTCCTTCTAGGAGGAAACAGCTTCATCTGTTTTGTTTTTCTGAAGATCTTTTGCAAACAAGTGCAGACTTCAGTTTAGGTCTCAAAAGTTAGTGGGTGCTGGAAATCTCACTCTCTAAAACCTTTTTGCACATCCCATCTTTATGTCTTCAGAAAAAAACTCTGTAGAGAAATTGTCATTTACATAAAGAACCATGCAAATTACCATAAATTTCTACCTTTTCCTTAAATTAGGATGTTTTCAGCCAGCTCCCCAACCACAAATCATTTGGGGAGTATTGTACTGCCTTATGCAGTGGTATTGCCAATTCAGATGGGAGGGGAAAGAGGACAACAGGAGCTTCAATTAATGGAAAACATTTTTAGGAAGTTGAAGAGAAAAAAGTATTTAATTTTAAAAAGTTTTCAGAAAAGAAAATCTCTAGAAATAAGAACAGAGGGATGTAGAAATTAAAAAATACACTGTTGAATAGAGAGGCCTGGAAAAAGACCAAAGGATATGTGAAGCAAGGATGCACTAAATGAAATAAATTCAAGTTTGAGTTGACTATCCTTCAAGGAATTAAACATTTAAAGATACTGCACAGCTATGTTTTGGTTATGAAGAAGAAGGATCAAGTTTCTCCAAATTTAAATACAACCCTCTGCAAATAAATAAGTTCTTCCCTCATTTAATAATGGCCTTCAAAATAATAGGTCTAGGGAGAAAAATAAAAATAATAATTTAAAAAGTCACACAAAAGAAAGAAGTAAACAAAACACCTAGTACTTATAGAGAAATGAAAGGCATTGTAATATTAACCTTCTTCCATTGCTGTTCACCTGGAATTGCAATTTGTTGTTTCACTGCTCAGTCATGGCAGGCTGGAAAGACCCAGCTTATATTTCTTTTGCTTAAAACATGCACCTTTGCAGAGAGGGCCAAGCAGAAGACTTATGTACCAGTTTTAAACTTTATAGACTTTATATCAACCCTCTGCCAAGAGGTGGATTTCACAGTCTCCAAAATGGCACAGACAAGCTGGGTTTTATCTAAGTGCTCATTTTCTCTGGCTGGCAATGCCACCAACTCACTGGGCTGTGGAAAGTCAGCCCTGCTGGTGATGAAGGAAGTCATGAAAAATTCACTGGTAACATTTTGTGCTGAAAGCATGTGCTAGTGTTAATTTGACTGTGGATAAAAGCATCGGGGGTGGAAATGGTACCTCTCCAACTTGGTATTATGGCAATCACTGTGGGATTTGTCAACATGAGTCCAACTACCTGGATAGGAAAAAGCCCTTTCCTTATGTGTTTGCTGCCGTAAATTTGTTATGCATCAGCTTCTTTTATGAAGAACAACATTGCTAAACATATTGGAGTGAAAGCAAAGCTCTAATGACAGCAATGGGGGGAATTCCCACACATATTTCTTTTCACATATCCCACCAGGAAAGAAAAGGGTGGGGGAAGATTTCTCTAGCACATTTCCAGTTAGGCATAATGAAGACAAATTACTGAGGGGGAGATTGAAGTCAGTGACAGATATTCTGTAGGTGCTTGGGTGTGATCAGGGATCCTTGAAGGAAATGAGAAGCAGGACAGATGCTCACATAAATAATGGTGGTGTAAGGGAAAGGTTTGATATTTTCCATTTTACAGACAAAAACTTGATTTCTGAAGTTTTGAGAAGAAAACAGTGGAGTCTAGTAAATACAGGGGAAAGGTTCACACTGGCATCTTATGCTGTACTGATCATTATAAGTATAGCTGTCATACAGTGAATTATGCTGGCTTTAGCTGGGGAATTCTAAAAGGCCAATTTCGTACATGACAGGATACTCCATTTTCCAGCTTCAATTTTTAATCTAGAAGCAGACGCAATTTATTTTTTAAACATTAAAACTGTGAAACGAATCCATAATTTTTGTTCTTTGTTTGGTTTTGAATTTTGTTGGGTTTGGGGTTTTTTATGGTTCATGGGGTTCAAGGAAATGTACTGAAAAAAAAAAAAGGTGGAATTTTAAGCCAACTTTTGTTAGCAAGTACATTGTTAAAACAGCTCTGAAAACTTAATTTGGCACATAATGTTTTCCAGGCTGAAACCTCACTAAAAGAATTAAAAGCGTGTTGGCTATTGCCAGCTCCAGAAGGTGGCAATGTCTTACCTTCTCTAGCTGCTCCATGCAGGCGTTGTGGACCACGATCTTGCAGGCAGCACACTTCCTCCGCAGGGCAGACTTCTGCAACAGCAAAGGGACACGAGTGTGCATGGAGGTGAGCTATTCCCAGCAGGAAAACAGAGTCAGCTGAAAAACAGGAGATGTTTTGCTCCCTATGCAACACACTTATTTTTTTTCTCCCCCTCTATTGGTGCTCTCAATTGTGTACAAAATAAATAAATAAATGAATGAAAAAGATCTGAAGCTCTTCTGATTAAAACCTGAACTTTGTGGGAAAGGCATCCACAGCACTCCAGCTCATGAGCTAGAAGTGAATGCCTCCCTTTAGGTAGAGGATCAGGTTGCTAACACTGCAGAGCATCACTCTAAAAACAAGCATCCAACGAACGTGATGAGCCAAGCCAGCGCAAAGAGGAGAAAAATTGCTCATGCTAATCAGCAAATTTGGATCAGTTCACAAGAGGTCATTTCATGCTTATCATATAATATTTAATTTGATTAGCCTGACCATTGCCCTGCAGAAAAATACTTTGGTACTTGGGTCATTTTAGCAGAGAATGGTAAAATTCCCAGAGAATGCTGTTAAATGCTTGTGAAATGTTACAGCAGGGACAAAATTCTCAATTATGCTGGTTAGTTTTATTAATTTCAGTAGGGCTTTTGAAATAATTTCCATTGAATCCCCTGGGCCAAGGCATATCAAAGGCAAGAGAATACATCCAGAAGAGAGAATGTATTTACTTACTTTACTTCCATAAACTCAATTTAATTAACCAGATAGAATTAATTTTCATAGAAATTTAACTTACAGACTTGTGCTTGAGGGACAGAAGATTTATAAATACACAGGAAGCGGAGATTTCTTTGCTTCAGAATTTTACATTCAATTTATTCATGTCCGTTTAAATCTCTAATAAATTAATTATTTATAATTTTCAGCATATTTTAAATAAGCTCATGAAGAAACAGGAAACACAGCTTCAGCTTGCCTTATGGAATAATTATAATAATTTTATTGATTCTCATAATTATCTAGATACACCCTAACTGTACATGTTCACATGTATGTGGTGTTCTAATGTTTCACCTGAAGAATTGTGGCATTGTGCAGCAGACTAAGCTATCACATGCTTTGCGACTTGGTTAAGTTCATGCTTTTTATCTCTGTGAAAACCATAGGCAACATATTATTAAAATTCCAGGTTACTTTCAGCATGCAAAATCACAAGGAAGAATTTTCTGTGTTAGAAAGGCAAACTTCTGCCGAGAACACAAGAACTGTCACCCTGGCTCAGTCCGAACGTCCACTTTGCCAAAACTCAGTGCCTCAGGGCCAATATAAGTGCACAGCAGGCACCCAGTGATGCTTCCCTTGAGTATTACCACACAATCAGCAGTTGTTGGGACTTTGCTTCAGCACTCCGAAGGAGGCATAGGCTTCTCAGTCTTGGCTTTACTGCTATATTCCATAATGCAACCAATTTGCTTGAGAAGTTTCAGGAGATGGATATTAAATTTGTGCTGTGGAAAGCATTGGTATTTTGGATCACATTGCCCTGAAAACTGGGGGTGATTAGTGAATCAAAATGCTTTGATTTGAATTAAATGCTCTGGGTGGGGGGGGGGCATAGTAAATAAAAGCAGAATGACAGTATCATGAAGAATCACAGATGGTAAACACAACCATCCCAGAGAAGAGGATTTCCTTTTAACCTTCACAATCCAAGGGCTAGTCCTTTCAAATCAAGGACTTTAACACAGGATGCCCGCTCTCTCCCCAAGTTTCCTGGGGAGAATACCAAAATAAGAGGGGTTGGGTATTTTCTTCCCTTTGGCTGAAGCAATTTAACTGATACACTAGGCAAAAAGAGCTCCTGAAGTAGAGTGGAAGTGTAACAGTCAAAGAACAGATGCACATGGGTCTGAGATCAGTCCAATGAAACTTTTTCATATGCAGCAGAAAGGCTTCAATAGAAAGCTAACCTTGAATATTCCCAAAAAGGGGAAGGTAAACACTCAAATATGAGTGCGCTCATTGCTGGTGAGTGCATTCAAAAGTTTTGAAAGTTTAGTCCAAACCCTTGCAGTGATTAAAATTGCAGAAATTTGATCAGACCCTCCTCTCAGAGGCTGCAACAAGTGATATATTTGCATATATTTTTTATGTAAAATAGACTAGTGTCTTAATATTCCTGAAACATCTCCGTATTCTACCCTTTTTTCCCTTACCATGTTAGTAAAGCTGTTCACTGCATACGTTCTCACTGTGTAAATAATCTGGGTCAATCAAAACTGGTTTGGGCTTTTTTCCTGAAGCAATAAAGTCTTTACCAGCAGCCTTTTGCCCTTTTTGCTCTCCTTGTGGAAAACAGGCAAACAATTCAAGCTCTCAAGCGACTGCGCACTGCATGAGTCTGAAGCCAGGCTTGTTACCTCAGAAAGAGAAAAAGAAATCCGAAAATAACTCACTGAGAATTTAACTTGGCAGCTTTCCTCCCCCAGGTAGCAGAGGTCCCCAGAAACATTTGTCTCTAGCCACAGATGCTCTCCATTCACAGCATTTTCCTGAAAAAAAAGTTGTTAATCTGTTTGGTGAAATTCAGCCATGTGAATATAGAGGGAAAAAAAATTAATTTGATTTTCAACCTCAATTCAGAAAACTAAAATTAACTAAAAAAAAAAACCCACAAAAAAACCAAAGAAAAACCACCACACCACTGGTGTTGCTCTGGTTTTCTACCACAGAAAGGCATAGCAGATAACAGTATGATCCTGGCTGAGCATCCCCAGCTTAAAGGATGCTGACAATACAACAATGTGTCACCAAAGTGTTTTTGAGCACACTTCAGTGAAACTTTACTGATATTCTTCCCACATGCTGCATAGTTTTACTGTGAATTCAGTTTTCATAAGCATGAGGTGTACACAGAATTTTAAAGAAACAGATAATCCAGAGAGATGAAACAAAGACACAACTAATGAACTTTGAAGTGGAGAAACCAAAAAATTTGAGAACCAGGTATAGGAGTGCAAAGCAACATGCTGGCTGTAGGTTTAGGATGATGGGATAAACTAGACAAGAGAAAATGCTTTCTTTGAAGTGGCTGGGTCAACACTCTGAATACATCAACAAAATATTACCCAGTGAGGAGAGACCAGACTTTAACTTTATACGTGAGAGAACAGCTCATTCATCTGAGAATGGTCTCAAAAAAAGAATCTACCCAGCACATGGGCAGTTAGGTGTGATCAACAGGCTAACATCTAATTTTGTCTTGACAGCCTCATTTGACCAAATTTGTACCTTGATTCTCTGCAAATTCTTGTAGGGAGACTTGGTTGTAGGTAGGTTATGGGTTTCACGTGCCTGTAATGCTGGTGTGACTAAAAAGCCTAAAAGTCTACTGTACACTACTTGAGCAAAGTGAATAAATAGGAATCCTGTTCAGCTAGAATTAGAGCATGATAGAAAACGCTTTGACAGTCTGACATTTGGTTCCCACACTGCAGAAGCCACAAATGATGACGCTCACCAAACAGATGGCGTCCGACAGCAGGATGCTCCGAAATAGCCATCTTGGATAAAATAATTTATTTAAAATACCACTGTCAGTTTCAAAGTGATAAAATGGGATAGCTTCTCTTGCCACACGTATTTCTTAGATAATGCAGAAAAGTAGAAGTAGCAAAATCCTTTGCTTTCTGGAGTGCATCCACAACATCCAGGACCTACGCAAGGCTTCACACGGTGCCTACCACAACTATGGTGCTTCAGGTGAAACAAGAGGACAAGACCAACACTGGCTCTTTTCTGGCGAGAGGTCTACCTGCCTGCAGGTCTTTGACTTCATCAGAAATGTTCCAATTCCCAGAGCACAATAGTTTAGGTGAGGATTTTCAACGCTTTTATAATGCCAAATAATTTCTAAGAACTTGCACTAGCTTAAGAAGTTCTTCAAGCCCTTCTTAGAGGGTCCGTTATCAAATTTTAAACTCTGTCCCTCATGTGTGTCCTTATACTGCAGCTATTTTCTCTTCAGCAGCAGGATATGAGCTCACCAAAGAGTGCTAGACCTGAGCAGGTTCTCTGCTGTCAAAACAGTGCAAACTCAACATTATAACCCAGAGGTAAATTTCAGAGGTTATAAAAGATTCTTAGGAAAGACCGACTCTGAAAGCTAAGTAAGAAAGCACACAGCTCCTGGGACAGAATTTTTAACAAGAAATAACAATTATATTAAAAAATAGATTAACCACCCCTTCATTCAGACCAGGTCCACACAACTTGCCATCAGGATTTCTAAAGATAAAGTGGCCTATTTCCGTAACCTAGTTAAACTGATTGAGTTTGTTCTCTATTGTTCCAGACCGTATCATAGATTTACATGTCTAACTTTACATCACCTTGTAAATAAAATTAGTAAGTAGTCTGCAAGGATGACCTTCATAGTTCATGTTATTATAGAGTTCTAACATAACTAGATAATAAAAATGTAAATAACCTGATCTGGTATGAGTGGCACACCTCCAGATACCTACTGCCACAAAAAAATTGTCAGCATTGTGTGCAAAAACTCACAATTTCAATTCCAGCAAACTGACTCTTGAAAAATCTTTCATCCTGAATCAGAGCAAAGAGCTGAGACTGCCCAAGATGAAATGCCTTCCCTCAAAAATCTTTCCTTGTCAGTTAATTTGTCTCAATAAGACCAAAGGGAATCATTTGAACCTCACTGTTTTAAATTTTACAGGTCTCTGTCATTTATATGAGACATTCTCTTTCCACTTATGAAAATCAAGATGATATAGTCAAAGGAAATGCTATGACCTTTTATAAGCCAAAATTTTTATTCATTTCTGACAGAAAATTTTGACAAAAATTAATACATTTCTATGAAGAATTTTGACTTCAATAAAACACTATTTTCTACTCCAAAATTTACAGGCAATATTCCAAAACATGCTGGGCAAAAGGGCAGTCATCTCCACCTGCCAATACAGAAGCTGACAGAGGTCCCTGGGATCACCTCTAGGATGACATCCTGTTTAACACAGTAAAGGTTCTGTCATTACTTGTATATTTTGACACAGACTTTTTTTTCCCCCATAAAAAGTTTGCCTGTTTGGTTTGTTTTGTACTTGATGTCTTTATGTAGGCTTTAGGATTTAATGGCTTTTAAAGAAGCAGTCGTTCTCTTTCTGTCCCTGAAGCCACAGATGCCAGTCTCACGCTCTTGCCATTTTCCTCATGCCAAATCTGTGGTTGTAAAGCTACACATAAAATCAGTTCAGCTAATTGAAAAACCTAGATGTCTCATCTACCAAATCAGCTGGACAAAATGCCTCACCCTGTGACCACATAACTGTTGGATGTGACACAAAGAGTGATGGGTTAAAGATGGCTTCAGCAGGACTGATGCTTTTGGTGTCAGCTCAGTGTTGGGGCATCTCAGTTGACCTGTCAAATCATGCTTTTGGGCTGACATGTTTTGCTATGTGGAAAATGGATACTGTCCATCATTGAGGATAAAGCAGCAATGACTGTGGCCTAATAAAGAAAACTGTGAGCTCTCTCTCCTCTCCAGCTTCCCAGCCTTGTGAGTGTGTGAAGTTGGCACCCTGGGAAGAAAAAGAGCCCCTGCTCAGTGAAGCAGAGGCAGCAGTGCTTTCCTGGCAGATGCAGCCTGGCTCACAGGGGACACACGAACTCAATATGCTCCCCCAGATGGAGACCTCCCATTTGATTGCTCCTGATCCATTACCACCTTAATAGCAAACAAAAATAATTTCAGTATAGCAAGCATTTCTTGCGTACGAAACAAATACCACACACAATCCCCCCTGAAGTGGAAGAGAAATAAGAATTTAAGGACTGGGAGTTTGGGAACTCTGTAATTACATGCATGTGTTCATAACTTGCTGTGCACATTTCACTAATTCAACTGGATTTCTTTAAGTGTTCCAGCATAGTAAATGACAGAGCAAGAGCTACCATTTTTCTAAAGCCCTCCAGTGTCTCCACACCTCACTGTTCTTCAGACTGCAGTCAGCAAGGTTTCAAAGGCAATGAAGATCAACCTGACTGTTTTAA
This sequence comes from Vireo altiloquus, assembly GCA_013396875.1. NCBI lineage: Eukaryota > Metazoa > Chordata > Aves > Passeriformes > Vireonidae > Vireo > Vireo altiloquus. Next base: position 259,782 of record VZRF01000916.1, read on the forward strand.
TTTGCCATGTCAAGCAGCTGTACTTATTCAGTCAAACAAATAAACCAGTCAGCCCAAACTTGTAGTTCAAAAGAATTGTAACTCCAACTGTAAGAGGAGGAATGGACTCCCCTCCACTCCCACTATGACTGATGCTCCACAAAAAAAATTTAAGAAAGATCTCTAAAATAAGTCAGTAAGAAAATTTTTCCTTTGTAAACTCCCCAGCAAGAGAGAATAATCTTGCAAATATGCATTTTACTTATGATTAGTGTAAAATTAGTGCTCATTAAACTAAACTTAATTAAATATATTTGTAAGAACAATTATTAGTTTTGGCCCTTATCTTTCTGAGATTATTATTGAGCAGAAACAAATTTATTTGGATGTCTCTTTCCCAAATGTCTTTCTGTCATGTTTGGCTTATGTTTTACCCTTAACTCTGAAACTGCAGTTTGCAATACTCATGTTGCAAACAGGAGCAATGCAATATTTTCCTGTTGGTATATATTCTCAATTTTAACTCCATCTTAGCACATTTTAATTTGGGAATATCTTTCTTGTGGAGGTCACCTATTCTTTAATTATTGCAAAAGTAATATGTAGACATAGAACAAAATGAAACAGCACAGGGATATGGTTCACCTTTCCCCCACCATGCTTTCCAGCATCTCTGCATGAATTGCCTTTTGAGCTCCCCATAACCTTCAGGTGAGAGATCACCTGTATACAGAAGCAGAATAACAACATTTGTCTTCATGGAGCAGTAATGTTCAGATGCTATCAACTGAGTTGATAACTCCCTATGTTCTCATGGACCACTACTTTGGCTGATAACAGTTTCACTTCAGCAACGTGAAAAAATAGACGTTTTCAAGAAGGGTGCCTTCTGCAAAATCACTGCATCCTCTCCACCACTGCAAAAATAAAAATATATGGCCACCATTTTGAAATATGACAGACCTCTTTTCTCTTCAGATCTCTCTGGAAAGAATCTCAGTTCTCAAACCTTCATGAAAAAGAAGCAGCAGAGTAGAACAACTGATCCAGAACACAGCACTTTCAAGTGTCATCTGCACACAAAATTTCAGCAATTTCTAAATATGCACGGGGCTTGCACTCATCACAACTTACTGAATTTGAACTAGAATTCCTATCACCTCTTCATGTTTTTATGTGACTAAGGAATACCCATACCCCAAGGTTCTCCTTTTGTCTTGAAAGTACCTAATAATTTATATCTCATTTCAACTGAATACTCAGTTCCCAATTAAAAAATTAGCCTTGAAGACCCTCTAATGGAAGGGAAGTCCATTCTTTGGTGTAAAAGTTAGTATAGCTTTTAGGAACTTATGATTCAGCAGCCAAACCATTCATGGGGAAAATAAATAAATTTATCTAGACTGAGGGAAATGTTTTGTCATACATAAAACTTGTACTAATATGCTAACACATATGCTAATTACCCAAGCTTTAGTGCATCATTAGGCACTTCCAAACACTTATTGTGCATGAAAGCAAGCAGACAGAACTACTGACTGTTGCCAAAAAGGCACAGAATATGATGCAACAGACTCATTTCAAAGTCACATTCGCTAATTATAAATACCTCACTGGTATAGGTCACCTCACTGTCTATTTGTCTAGCCCATGCTCCAATCAGTTTATCTACAAGGATCTTATGGAATATGGTATCAAAAGCCTTACAAAAGTCAACACGACAGCTATTTCTCTCCCCTCATCTACCAAGCCAGTCATTGAATCTCTTAGGCTGGTCAGGCATAAAATCCCCTCCATAAATCAATGCTGAATACTCTCAATTACTTCTTATTCTTAATATTTTTGGAAATTATTTCCAGAAGGATTTGTTCCATAATCTTCCCAGGAATCAGAGTAAGGATGATCAGCCTGGAGCTCCCTGTATCCTCCTTATCCTTCTTGAAGGCAGAATTGGCACTTGTTTTGTTGCAGTCCTCAGGATCATCCTCTGACCATTATGACCATTCAAACAGACTGCCCTAGCAGTGGTATCAGATGGCTCCCTCCCTCCCTCAGCACCTTTATGAGCATCTCATGAGGTCCCATGGACTTCTGTGTGTTCAGCCTAAGTATTCCCTAACTTGATCATTCTCCACAGAAGTTTTCCTTCTTTCACACATTGGGTTTCCTGAAGGCAGTTCTTACCAGCAAAAAATGGAGGTTAAAAAAAAGGGACTGAGCAATTCAGGTTTTCCATGTCCTTTGTCACCATGTTCTCTGTCCTATTCAGTGGAACCCCAACATTTTTTCTGCTGTTCCTATCACTATCGATTTACCTAAATAAACCATTCCTGTTATCCTTCCTGTTCCTGTTAGATTCTACACTAGCTGAGGTCTGGCTTTCCTTACTCCATGTGGAATCAGGTAGAGCCTTGTGCAAGCCTCCTGACCTAAGCCTGCTTCCACGTATTGCCAAATACCACTTTTCAGCTTCTACTCTGACACAGTTTTCTGTTCTTAAGTTCTATAACATTTCTGGCTTTGTCTTTTACACACATAATTTATGGTATAAGTTATGATATTTCTTCTCTAAAAAAAATTCAGCTTGTACCCAGAGAACTCCAACTGCCCATTCACAGAACACAAAGCATGGATCAATCAAGTTTTTTCATTGATCTCCAAGAATGGAAACTGAATACCTTCAAATGCTTCTTAAGATGTGGGGGAAATATTCTAAATCTTGTTTTCATGGGAGGAGGAAAGAAATGGGCATCAACCAAAAAAAAAAATGCACTATGAAAAAAAAATATATTTGGGTATGTTTAACATTCCACTATTCTAGCTGCTGTCAACATATTTTTAGGCACCATAGAAAGAAGAGTTAGAAGGCAGTACTTAAAAGAAAATTACAGGTGGACTTTATGTACAAGCTGATGGTGATAATCCTTCATAAAAAATGGAGGTAGAAAAATACACAAAGACCTAGATCCTCAAAGGTACACAGGCAGTATCTTGGGTCTGTACTTACTTGAGAATCTGGGCTAGAATAACTTATTTTATTATTTAACACTTGGGAGTGATACCTAAAAGGGAGGAGTGTGGGAGAAAGGGATATGCATAAATGTATCATAGGGGCAGCCATTTAGGTCAATTCCTTTTTGGTAAGGCATCCTCAGCACTCCCCTCTGGTTATTATAACACCTACTTCAGACACTCTATTCTGTATGGCTCTGGTGGGAAAAGATAACCTTAAATTATACAGCAAAGCTACAAGTTAACTTGAATTAGGTGTAACAAATGTGATGAAACTGGACACTTGTAAGAATGTTAGGGAAAAGAAACCTCAGGGAAGGGAGACAGTAGCAACAACAATAATAAAGAATTCTGATTTTTTTTCTGTAAAATGTCTTGGGGGACATGAGAATCATCACCTCTGTTTTACAGCTAGAGAGGCTGATGTACCGAGAGGCAAAACAACTCATCTGAGCTCACTCACGAGGTAAGTGACAGAGCAGAGAATGGAATCCCACTCTCTGATTCAGTGCCCTGTTCACAGGACCATCTGATAATGGCAAATCACCTGCAAGGGGTTCTCAGAAATGGAGGCAATGGCCAGGGAATTCTTTCCAAGTATTACTGTGAAGACTGTGGTAGAAAATATTTCCTCCCTGTTAAGTCAATTGACAATTTATGTTCATGTCACTTAGACTTTGGAAAGATGTCCCATCATGGGTCCTTGGAGAATCATCCTCAAAAATACTGAAGAGCAGGATGATGTATACAGGGATGCAACACACATGATCAGTGCTGCCTTTCAGTGATTTCATAAAAAAACTTTGTGTTTCGCTCTGACACATCAATTGAAATATCTTTTTACTCTACCAAATACACCTCTGGGCTTAATTTAAAACTTAGCAGTTTTATCTTTATTGAAATTCACTACATATTAAAAAACTTTGGTCCATTCCAACCTCCCCACATCCCCGAACCTTACTTCCATCATACCTCAGATTTGAGAAATACCTTTCTGCCTTTTACCAGTTACTACAGCTGGTCAATTCAGTCTCCTCCCAACCACAGATGTCTTCCACTCACTATCCTGTCCCTCTCCCCACGTGACACAGAGTTGCTTCCCTTCTCCAATCAAAGTGTGAAGTAAAGCAGCAACATTAGTTTGAGAGGCTAGAAACAGCTAAGAAATTGAACTGATCAAAAGTCTAAACCATAAGCGTGGAAGTAAACTACAAAAACACCACACAAATTAAAACCCACAATATTTAATCAATATTTACCAACTTATAGCAACTCCTGCTGTATTTATATAGAGGGATTATATGAGGTAACAGGAGCAATCATCACGAGATCATGGATCATGCTAGTAAAGGAGTAGCAGACAATTGACTGAGTAAGGACAAGCTGTGGTTGTAGCCTTGGGGTTCAGAGTTGGTTTTTTTTGCAGGGATTGTTGCTGTTGGTTTTTCCTAAGTACAATTTTCAAAGGTGTTAAATTTAGCTAATGTGCTTAACCCTTCACTTATGTGACTGATTCTTTAGATTTCCACTGAACAGCAGTGATGACTCAAAACAGGCATCTTTACCACTTTGCTGAATCAGCACCTGGGTTGAATGCTGGAGTGAAAGAACAAGCCATTCTCCACAGCACTTCCAAGAGGCTTCTATACAAGCTTTCAAACTGCAGACCCTAATAGTGAATCTAATCCAACTTCCTGCAACACAGCCTGCAAAATTCTGTCCCCTTAAACTTTGAGTGCAACAGCTGGGGTTCAAGAAGAGCAGGCAATCTAAAAAGCAATTCTCTTTTGATATAAAGAACAAAGATAAAAGTAAGGCATATTCATCAAAACAGAAGTTATCTTAAACCAAAACCTGCTTAGGTGGCTGGTGCCTTGATACCGCAATGGATCAAGTTCTTTGCCAACAGCCAAGTGTAAAATTTACTGCATGCTTTGCTTTAATTGAGACATTTGTGTGACCTGCTGGCTTATGGCTCAACCCCTTAGCTCATACCAGTGCATAACCACATGGGAGGTGCATAGGGAGGGCTCAGGGGAGGTACAGACTTGCCATTAGTACACACAGAGAGGGAGGCCAAAACCTGAAACAGGCTTCCTAGAGAGGTGCCAGTGTTTAAAATATATTTGGACAATGCCCTTAACAATCTGATTTAACTTTTGGCCAGCCCTGAAGTAGTCCAGCCCAGAAACATAGAAGAAGCAAAATAGGAGGGGCAGAAACATGTTCTCCATGTCTACATGCCAGCTTGGGCCCAGAAGAAACCTAATCATCCCTAAAAAGAATTGTGACAAAAGATTTAAATTACTTACTCTACAGACACAGACAACTTGACATATATCTTCAGTCTTAAACTTTGGCCCATCAAGCAGAGGCACAAAACCCTGCTATGCTAAAATGAGATCAGCCTTTGATGGCAGACTTTGTCAAGATGGAGGTGGGCAAATGTAGCCAGACAGCTTCCAAGCTGGAATATCTGTCCTGTTTTGCACAAGTCCCCACCAGTTTTCATGTCTCTGCCTTGTACTTCAGTTCATAATAGAAGCATGTTCCTAATGATTAGCACTAATTCTGATGGCAACACAATGTCTTATGTTGATTTAAGGATGGAGAGAGCACTAACTAGAGATACTGCTCAAATTAACTGCCAAAAAAACAAACACCTACAGTCCACTCTAAGGCCGCTCTTGGTTCCTTCACAGGTCCATTGGTGACTGCAATGTTGAGGGAATGCACAGGAGCCAAGTGCTGGAGGCCTGACCTGGAGATCGCTTTCCTGCAAATTGAAAAGAAAAACACAAATAAATGGAGTGTATATATAACAAATACATATCTCCAACATAATTACCCAACATCATCCCCAGCCTTCTCCAGAAATCAGAGGAGGCAGCATCGCATCTCATTTCAGTTTCAGTGAAATGGTGCTTGAAGGCCATCTCCTGCTAAAGCACTTTAGGAAAAGAATAAAGCAACCTGATCACTGGAAATTACTGTTTAATGGAGATCAGTTACTCTTCTGGCACTAAGCTGAAATATCAAATCCAGTGGACTATCTGTGGTCATGTTTGCCAGTGTCAGTGGAGTCCTCATGCATTACAGCTATTCCTTACACACCAACCGGACCTGTTAAATCAATTTATGCATAATTCCAAGTACCATTTATAGGAGAGACAAAATATGAGTTTATACAAAGACTCAAACACCTATTGCTTTTACTTAGTTAATAGGCTGGGAAAAGTCATCCATTCAGCATCCAGCTACATAAAACAAGGCATGGGGTTGCCACTGGGAAGGCGCAAACCACCACCTTCTTTGATCATGTAAGATTCCCTCAAGGAATTACAGCTTCTTTCCACTTATATTTCATTTCTATCTTTCTGGTCCAAAGTCATTTTTACAGCTCTTGAGGCATGGATGTGGCCTTCTTCAGAAGCCATAGGCAGTGAACCTCCTGAAGCTGGTTCCAGGGTGCTGGGGGAATATCCCCACTGCCTGTCTCCCTAGAGAGACCCAGCCCAGACAGAGCTGCCTCCACCAGTGAGCTCTCAGGTGGAAGCACAGTGTGCTGCCAATACAAAGCTCAGCTGCCCCTCAACAGTCTGCTTCCCACAGCTTCCCAACATTATTGCACTGTCTGTATTAGAACCTGATGGAACCGGCCAAAATAATCTCACAGCTTCAACTGCAGTGATTCAGAAGAGGACAAAAATCATCTCAGAGAGATCTCTTCCTTTGTAAGCCAAATACACAGATCCCCCACAAAGTGAAATGACAGGCTGTTTGTGTAAAGTGCATTTTTGTGATACCACTCCCACAGTGCTACAGCTATTTATAGCATCTCCTAATCTTACCACTGTCCCAAGGCAATAAAGGTCAATTGAGCCAGTGGAGACAATCCAGGTCAGCCATATGCTAAATAAATCTTTTCATTGTCCCGAAAATATACAGTGCAATATATATATCCACAGTAAAGGAGCTTGGAAGCCTCGCTGCTCACAGTGCATGTCTGGAAAAATCGAGTGAACTGAACCAGAATCTCTTAAATCCTCTCTCTTGTGGGCAGCATGAACAACCCAGAACATTAACATCAGCCTCTGATCATCCAATACCCTCTTTCTACTTAATGTGGGCAAGACTTTGACATTACAGCATTTTTTTCCAAAATATTTTGCGTTTGACAAAAAAAGGGAAGAAGCCCAAGGAAAATACTTTTACCATCTGGCAATGCATCAGGAGGGAACAATTTAGCAAGAAAGATTTTGTGCCAAATATATTAAGTACAACATAAGCTACACATCTCAATGACTGGATTAAGGCCTCAGAGAAATAAGCCATAAGAAACTACAAAAATTTTTTTTAATATATTTTAAAAGAAAACTTCCCCATATTTAGCAGTCTCCTTCTACGCTGTTTTCAGTACCAATATAGTTATTTGGGCTTCCTAAACACCAGAGTACATTCTTGTGTCTATTTGTTGTTCACAACCTGCTTGTTTATTTGGGTGGAAATGGGGCAGTATCACTTTTTCCACTCTGCATCACTGACAAGGGTAAAGCAAACCTACTTAAACCTGTCCTCACAACAGAGGAAGGTAAATATGCATAATGAGGGGTTACAGACGTGTCAGCATCAAGCCTCAGATACTATTTCAAGTCAGAATTAGAGATGTGCAAGCTCCCCCAGGAGAACCTGAGACTTGGCCCACATTTCTTTAGTAGCAAGCCGAGGCTGATGAGCCTTTTGGGGGGAGACCTGGCACAGTTTTGTGCCAACAGTCTGCCCTTCCTCTGCACGCCAAGCTGGATTTATGGCTTTGTCTGGAAAGTACGCAAAATGCAGGCATGACAATAATGCCTTTTTTTTCTGGTCTGTTTTAACATAAAAGCCTTAAAATGATCTCAAGGATTGCAAATTTGCATGAAGAGTCAGAAGTGACCCTTAGGCCCAGGAATAAGCTAAAAACAGTCTACTTTTTCACAGCTTCTTATCAGAATTTTGTGTCAGAGCGAAGAGAGACACAAAGTGTCAAAACACACTGCATGCACTGCAGAAGCCTTTCCATTAAAAAAGGGGCCAAGCTAGAGAGCAAATACATGGCCTTCTAATAAATGTAAGACAGAGAAGAGAGGGGAAAATGGGGGGAAAGGGAAGGTAGCACAAATCTGATAACAGAGCACATACTGAGTATCCAGGTGATCATACCTCATATTACTTTGACAAATTACACCACCTGGCACTTTTCCAACAGCAAGGTAACATGACTGGCTTTTAGTTATCTTTCCCAGAAATTTCATCTCCACTGAGCTGAGTGCATGAATGAAAACACAGGCTTGACAGTCAGCCTTTCCCACAGAAGTAATCACTGTTCCCCTGATAAGAGACAGACAGAAAAAGTGAATCTGTGGTTTCATCATATATTTCATTCCTCAGACTATGAAGACCCCAACTGTGTTAAAATGGGCACAACCAGCCCAGTTTGCTGATGTAGTAACCAACAGCTAGGATATTATTTTGTCATAAATAATGAGCTGTATTTTGATAATTACTTTTTCATATCCAGTAATCAATTGTTTGTAGTAGATGTTATTACTGACTTAGCTAACACATCACCATTGTGAACAAGCATGGATACACATAAATGTCTATGTCATTGAATATACAAGTAACAAAAATATCTGATACTAATTCCATAGTTGATGCCACTAAGGAAATTCTCTAACAGAGCAGCCAACTGTTTTGAAAACCAAAAGCAATCAGACATTTAAGCTGTTCAAGTACACTAACCGATTTTTTTATTTTTTAAAAGCATTACATTTGCATTTTGCTGAAAAGTCAGGCGAGACTCAACCTACTTATTAGATCAAAGAATACTTTTTGATCAGGGGAGATTTGAGCTTATATCCCAGCCTTTGGCTTTATTGAGCCTTTTCCTCCACTGAAGGCATATAAATATCCTCCAATGAGTTCTTTAGACTGAATAGATTTACCTGAACCCTCAACGACCACAACAATTAGTCAATACTATGCAACATATTTAAGCACTAGAAAAAAATATATTTGGAAGAGAAAGAGTACTAGAAAATAGTACTATTAATAGAAAATTACTGTTGCATGTGGTTAACAGCTTTGACTGTCAATTTAGTTGTCTCTGGTGTTGGAATCGCTGCCTTTCCGAGGCTGGGGTTGTTATTCTCCTTTGTATATGAGCATTACCATTGGGTTAGTCTCTCATCTACAAGGTTAAGAGAATATAAAAATGCAGAGAGACTGGCTTCCACAGATCCTATGGGTAGGACATCCGTCAGGAGAGATGTTTCTGGGAGTCTTTTCTCAAAGTTAACCTAGATATTCACAGAGAAAGGGACAGTCACTTGTATAATGATGTTTAAGTTACAGAAGCTCTGAATTTCTTTGAATATTCAATATGGATATACCCTATGCCTGCCAGCCCTCAGCTTTGCCAACCAGAGCTTGAAAAGCCCTGTACAAGGCAGACAGCACCTCTATGCTGGATGAACAAATTACATGTGTCTCAATTTGTTTGGAGGTTGTTTTCACTCTTGCAGTTTGGTGCTTATGAATGTAATGAAGAAAATGTACTGGCTAATCTCTGGCATTATTTAAATTTCCCCCATGCATCTCTGCTGTCTGCATCATGACTCTGAAACTCACTGTTCTCAGCTTGCCTTCTGGGCATGTATCATTCTCCTTTTTAGCTGATCACTGGCCAGTGATTATTTCACTGCAACATCGATTCCCAGATTTTTTGCATTTGTTATGAAAGGAGCCAACTTCAGCCAAATTAAATAATCTGTCTGGTGCACCAATCCATTCCTGACAGTAGCCAGTAGCAGGCGTTTAGAGAAGCACTGGCACAAATTGGGTGATCCTTCCCCTGACATACTCCAGTCCCAGTTTCCAGTAATCAGTAGTTTAAGGACTTCCTGAGCTGGAGGCTGCTTCCAGACCTTTGCACTTAATAGCCTGTAATGGCTCTTTACTCTAGGAATGTGTTGGTTCTTCCCTGAACCCATTTATAGTCTTGGTCTCCACAGCAGGCTATGTAATAACTTCCACAATTTAATTATGAGCAATGTAAAGTACTTCCTTCTGTCTGTTTTTTAAATTCTGCCTGATAATTCAATTTCTGTACCTTATTGTGAATAACAGCGAGTAATCACTTGCCTCTCTACACCTTCTGTGATTTTATGAGTCTATTGATATACCCCTTAAATCACACACAACCTCAAGTGGAAACACCCTAGACTACTTAGACTTCTGCTAATCCTGAATCAGTTCTATCGTTATCAGTGCTCTCTAGTTCAATTATGTCTATTTCGAGGTACAATTGCCAGAACTAGGAAAAATATTCAACATCTGGCTGCACCAGAGGTTTATCAGTGGTATCATCACACTTTTTGCACTGTTCTCTTGAATTATCCAAAGATCTCTTTCCTGAGTGTTAAAGGATAATAAAGTCCAAACTCGATAGGTTTTTAATTCTACATGTGCACTATTTTGCCTTTACCAGTCTCACATTTCAACTGCAAACTGCTGCAGAGTCATTCAGCATCGTGAGAGCCTTCTGAAAATTTTCTGCTATCAGACAATACCCACTCTAACTGTGCAAAGCAACAGCAAGCTTCACCCCTTTTCATTCTGCTTCCAGTGAGCAGCACTGCTCCCATCACAGATCCCCAGTGGTCCTCACCAGTAAACACCTGGGCAAACTCTGAACACCACCTTACTGCTTGCTACACTTAAAGAGTTGTTTAACCATGAGGACACCATGCCTGTCACCCCTAGTTTCTGTACCAAAAGCTTTTTTTTCTTACCCCATTGAAGCTTTCTGGAAGCCCACATGGGCTCCCCTTGGCCAGACCACCCCAGTTCACAGGCCTCATGCCTCTGTCAGCAACCTCTGCAAGATTCACCACTCCTGGTATCGAGAAAGCTGTGCTGGCTCTCCCTCCAGCACATCACGTTCAGCCGTGCATTTACTAATCCTGCATCTTTATCAGCAGCTTTACCAGTTTCTCTGATTAAAACTTGCTTCTGGGTTACCCCATCAGCACCCTGTGAACCCACGGGACCACCCCACTCCTTTAGGAGTAGAGCTCACTTAAACAGAGGATTTATAAAGCTCTCTCAGCAGTTTCTTATTTGAATTCCACCAGAATACTTAGCAAAATCAAATCTTAGTGATTAGTTTCTGGCTCTTTTGTCAATATGGTCTTTAGCCTCCTTCATTAACCTTCCCATTTTCCTCAGGTTCATCCATACAAGTAGTAGCTCAGCCTAGGACACTCTCAAGCACCTTCAGCAGTGAACACCGATGCAAGAAATTCAATTAACACTAAATGAAACAGACCTTTCAAAACTCCTCATGAAATGCTTTCTTAAGCATCTGTCATTCCCTTGGGAACCAGTGTATGGAAAAGCAAAGATCTGGGCAATTTCCCAGCCAGCCAACATCCACATCACCAGTACCCCAAAGAAACCTTTTTCTGCCTCTCTCTCCACCCCTCACCACAGAGAGCTGTTTGATAAAAGGTGCATGGAATCTGATACCTCTCCATGAAACACTGCAGCTCCATGGAGCTCTGGGCAGCTTTGGTTTCAGCCTCAAGCCCAGCCCTCCTGTACCCAGAGCAGCTCATGTCCACTGGAGACTGACCTGAAGAGAAACAACTTTCCACTGTGACAATCTTCCCGAGTTCCTCAAACAGCAACCACAGAGCTGTAACATTGTACATCGACTCCCTGGTAAGTTCTGGTAGCAACATTTAGATCTATCACATCAAACATTTTATTCAGCTTTTATTGAGCAGGTGCAAGACCAAACAGAGCCAACAAGCCTTCCTACAAAAGGAATTACAAGACAAAGCAAAAGGAGCAGAAAAGAACTGCAGAAAGTTGGATCGGGTTAACAGAAGAAGTGCCTCTACCACATAATGTCTTTTCTGTGTCAACGCTGCAGCTTACAGACATTTCTGTGCTTCAGACATGAAGGGATATTCTTTAAAAGGAAGCCTTTTGGTATTCTTGCCCCTCAAATTCTGGGTACAGGAACGGCAGGTTACTTCTCCCATCCCAAAAGAATAAAATAAATTCATGAAACAGGTTGTGCGTTACAAGAGGCATTCACAAGTTGTGGCAGGAATATGTTTGCAGTTTCTTTAATGCAGACATGCAAATCTTCACTGCCCTGTGGTTATACTTGGAGCTTGATTTAGTGTCAAAACAGTGCAAGTCCAAATGCCAAAGATCTCTACTATATATTTTTTTCTCTTCTCTGCTTCACTTGACCAGCAGGCATACATTAAGCACCAAATTTTACCTTTTGGAAAGTAATTTATGGTTTCAATTTGATCCTGAACTGTGCTAAATTATTCAATCCCTTAAATCTTATCTTCCATCAAGAGTTCATCTTCTCAGAAGCCAGAGAAAGCACACAGTTTCTTGTCAGCTCCTATCAAGGTGACCAATATATCTTGTCCCAGATCTATAAGTCACTCCAGAGTCTCTATTGCATTAAAATCGGGGTGACTTTGTTCCTGCATGCCTTCATTGGCCAGGCCCTGGATCCAGCTTATTCCCCTGGAAACTCTGTAACAGTCCTCATCTGCAGTGTGGGAACTGAAAATGGCTTAGATCCAAAACTTGGATAATTAATCAGATAATTATAAGATAAAGTCAAAATCATGTGGAATTCTCTCTGCGCTCTTATCAGAGCTCGGCTTTCCATATATCAATGGGTAGCACCCATTTTTCCTTCTGCTCACTTTAGGGGTTTTTTTGCCTTAACTCTTAATTTATCCTCTAGATTTCTTAGAAAATAGGATAAAACATGAAGGGGACTTACAGTACAAGGTAGCTAAACTTTAGGACCAACATGATTCCTACTGTTTAAATTTTTGATATTTTGTTTAAAAATTCTGAAAAAGATATGTACAAATGTGGTGATTACTATTGCCACAAAAAGTGACAGACCTTGGAGGATTCCTTGCAGTTACAGAAACGTCAGTGTTAATTTTCATGAGGAGGAAAGGAAAAAAATTATACAGTTGGTGATGCAATAAAGATGAAGAGTATCCTCTATCCCTGTAATTTACTGAGAAAGGGACTAACAAAGGAACCTAGGAAGGCTGGGGATAAAAAAGATACAGAAGCTTTCTCAAACTGATTTATTTTGCTTTATTTTTGCTTCAGTCAAAACCAATTTGTTTCAGAAAAGTGTTTTAATTTTTTTTTTTAGCCTTTGTCTTTTAAGGCCATTAATATCAGATCTGGAAAAGACCTTTCAGGTCATGAAATCCAGTCAACTCTGTTTCAGGCAAACTTATCATATGTTTGAATTCATGAAGTTAAAGACCCATTTCAAATCTAGCCCAGTTGTTCCTTCTCTCTTATTCCTACTGAGAAGCTATGCTAGATCTCCGCTCTTTTCATCACTAAAATCCTTCTTTTTTTGTAATTTACATCCAATGTGCATGCCCCTGCACAATCTTCTTTAAATTCCTATTATTAGGATTTTCACATTTTATCCAAAGAGTTAAATTTGAACTGACAACCAATGATTTTATATGATCCTTCTACAGAATAAAAGGAACCTGAAAGTTTTGATCCAGAAATCTTTAAATCTTTCGATCAAAATCCTTTGAGTGAGTTTATGTAGGGCAGAGATGTGCATAGGGAGTTAGAAGCTCCCATTTCAAAGATTCTGGAATCAATCGAGTAACCAAGATGATAAAATTTAATCACTGTCTTTCCAAGCAAACAACAAGAAATGCTCTAGGGAACTCTGAGCATAAATGATTTCCAGCTGCATCACAGACTGGACATCAGCATTACAGAAGATTGATATGTTTTTACTATTTCAGAAAGCAAAGGAAGTCTGAATGGGAATCATTTTCATAACGCATTTTCATACATTTCATCCAGACAAAAAATCATGGGATATGCAGGACCTGCCTTCTGTAGTTCAAGCATTGACAAGCAGTGGTGACAGCAAATTGGATGGACATGATTATGGTATGATTGTGACTTTTTGGTTTTTAATAATATTCCAAAATAAAAAAAGAGTGCAGATATTCTGTGTTATCACTCTGCCCACCAGACTAAAAAAATGGTTAAGCTTTTTTTTCAGGGTACTTCTTGGTGACATCAATTAATCTTCATTTGATTTGGGAGATAAAGAGAAGGAAAGCAAGAAAAGACAGGGAGGAAGGGAGGAATTTAGAGCAGCATTTTTACATTAGTCATGTAAATGTTTTCTTGCCACTCAGATGCTAGCACATGCTTTCTAAAATAACTTAATTTAAGGTCATTTCCATATCAGACCAGGATCCTTCGTTGGCATAAGCTATTTACACAAGCTGAAATGTTATTATTACTCAAGAACTACATAGGCTCACATAAACTATATAAGAAACTACTATGTTTTTCTTCTTTTCTACAAATCTCATGTCTGCCTTGCAGTTTTGCACTGTAAGCTTCAGACAGTTGTTTCAAACCTGGATTTTTTGGAACCTTTCCATACCTCTGAATCATTAAGTGTCCTTTACTTTCTTCGTGTAGTGTCTTCTCCTTGACAATGGAAAACATCAAAAATTGTGATTGTCCATTTCCAAATTTTTCCCCATTATAAGCTTACAGTTAGCATGCAAGGGTCTCAGGGGTTAAAAATAAAAATATTCCATTTCTGAGTGTGCAAAAAAAAAAATTGAAAAGGTAATGGAGAGTCATATTTACTAGACAAAAGAAAAATAATTCCACAGTCTTTAGACTATGGATTAAAGAAAAAACCTGAATATTGTAGGGGATTCCAGAACAAGCTTATTAGCAAGTATTGATCTAAGAATCAAGTTTTCTTCCTTCCAGATATATAAATACCTAGAACTCAAGGAAGACTCAGAACAAAAGCAAGCTTTAAAACAATCCAAAATAACCTTTTTTGTTTTTCTAACAAAAGATTTTGAAAGCCCACAGAACTGAGAAATACCCTCTCTTCTGAAAAGGAAGTTAGACTTTCAAATTCCGAACACTGAATCTAGAGAGCAGAGCAGGGAAGGGAGTTCATGCTTTGCCTACATAGGCCATGGAGGCAAAAAAAAAATTAAGAGGAGAGAAAAGAAAAAAAGCCTACATTTACTTTTCATTAGACTAACACTTGATAAAGACAGATAAAAATATAAAACTGCCATTCACTAACCAAATAAATTATATTTTCTCTCTAAGGAAGGAAGTCCAGCAACTGAGATAAGACAAAGGTTTTTCCCCCCATTTTCCCTCCCCAGGAGCCTATGAGACACAAAAACTGGTGCAAAAAAAGAAAAATCAGTAAGTGTCTTTCTCTTTTCATTCCTCACCACAAAGACTACACAGTTTGATGGCATCTGCTGCTGTGCTTAAAAAGTCTTGTTTTGAGCACCTGGGACAAGAGGCCCCTAATCCTCAGAGAGATGGTAGCTGCCAGGCGAGACAAGCACCACCCCTGCTCCAATCACCTGCACCTTCATCCTCTCCATACCATTCCCAAATTTCTTTCTTCCCTTCTGGAATAGTTTATATGCACCCATCCCAAGGGAGCAGATGCGTGTCCACCACTTTCAATTCCCTTTGAGGCAAAACAAAAGAGCTCAGCAGAGGGTAGAGAAAGACAGCTCCGGAGCAAGTCTGTGTAGCAACCTATTCCTGCAGGACCACATCCAAAACTCAGATTCTAATCAAAAGGTTTTGATTACTTTTAACAAGTTTTAGGATCAAAGAACAGAGGCTTAGGGATAAAATTTCATCCAATAAAACTAAACCAGGAATGAAGTATGTGTGTAGAAAATATGATAAATCACCACTTTCCCCTCTCCTTATCAGCAGCAAGTATATGGCAATACAGAAATGAGGAAAAAGTGCACCTCGTGACATGATTACTCCTCTCCCTTCAATCCACAGAAAGTAGAAAATTTAAGAAAGATTTTAAAACTAACTTCCAAAACTGGAAGAGAATCTGACTCAAGGCCTGCTCTGAGATGTTAACCTCAGAATATGCGGTGTGTTTATAAAGAATGAATTCCCACTCACAGCTGGAAGGGACCCCATCAGGATCAAGTCCAGCTCCTGGCCCTGCACAGGACACCCTGAGAGTCTTCCCATGTGCCTAAGAGCATTATCCAAATGCTTCTTGATCTCTGTCAGGTGCTGTAACCACTTTCCTGAGGAGCCTCTTCCAGTGCCCCACCACCCTCTAGGTGAAGAGCTTGTTACTAATATTCAACCTACACCTCCCCTGAAGCAACTTCAGGCCATTCCCTTGGATCCTATCACTGGGCACCACAGAGCAGAGATCAGTGCCTGCCCCTCCTCTTCCCCTCATGAGGAAGCTGTACCTGCAGTGAGGTCTCCCCTCAGTCCCCTCCAGGATGAACAGACCAAATGCCCTCAACTGCTCCTGGTACAGCTTCCCCTCAAGACCCTTCACCATCTTTGTTGCCCTCCTGATTACAGGATGATTTTTTGCTTTCTCTTTTATACCCCTCTTATATA